>JAABOM020027474.1:0-17731 GCA_011800125.2 Solanum clarkiae
AAAGTAAAGTACGGGAAAAGTAAGAAATGTAATTGAAGGGAAGGGGACAGTAGGTGCAACTAACGATAAATAAATAACACATGATAGTATGAAATATGATAAACTACCACATATCGGCCAGACAATGAAAATAAAAGGAATAACTTACCACACTTACAGATTGAGCAATATCTGGATGTGTGCAAACCATAGCATACATGATGCTACCAACTGCGCTAGCATAAGGGCTCTTTAACATATTCTCCTCCTCATTCTCAGACTGAGGCATTTGTATCTTTGAAAGCTTAAAATGAGAAGCTAACGGTGTACTTACATGCTTGCTCATATGCATATTGAATCTCTCAAGAACTTTTTCAATGTACCTCTTTTGAGAAAAATGTACAACACCGTCTTTTCTTGAAATCTCCATTCCAAGAATTTTTGTTGCATCCCCCAAATCCTTCATGTCAAATTCCTTGCTCAACAGTTTCTTCATATTGTTTATCTCTATCATGTTGTTAGAAGCAATAAGCATATCATCAACATACAATAATAAATAAATCATAGAGTTACTAGAGATCTTCTTATGATACACACAACTATCAAATGCACTCCTCAAGAATCCATGTGTAGTCATGAATGCATCAAATCTTTTGTACCACTGTCTAGGGGATTGCTTCAAACCATACAAAGACTTCTTCAGTTGGCATACATGGTTTTCTTTTCCCTCTATTAGGAAACCTTCAGGCTGATCCATATAGATTGTCTCTTCTAGATCACCATGTAAGGAAGCAGTTCTGACATCAAGTTGTTGAAGCTCCAAGTCAAACTATGCAACCAATGCTAGTAGCATGTGAATTGAGCTATGTTTTACAACTGGAGAGAAGACCTCATTATAGTCAATTCCCTCCTTCTGACCAAAACACTTTGCTCGCCTTGAACTTAGCATCTTCCACTCCTGGAATGCCCTCTTTCTTTCTGTGTAGACCCATTTGCATCCAATTGTCATCTTCCCCTTTGGACTTTCAACTAAGAACCATGTCTCATTTTTGTGAAGAGACTCCATCTCTTCCATCATGGCTAACCTCCATAGTGCAACATCTTTGCAAGAAGTTGCTTCGATATATGAGGAAGGCTCGAGATCCTTAATCTCTTCTTCTGCAGCTACAAACGCATATGCAATCAGATTTACTTGATCTATCAGGCATTTCGATTTCTGTATTTGCCTATTGTCCCTTCCCTTCGCAATTTTGTATGGTTCATTGACAATAAGTTATTCAAGATCCGCATCTTTTGACTCATCAGCTTGAGTCTCTAGATCCTTTTTTGTGGTAAGCTTCACTGGTAGCTCCATCTGCTCGTTGTTCTCATTTCTTGATAACTCCACAGAAAGTTTATGAGGATCAAGCATAGAGGATTCATCAAAGGTAACATCTTTACTAAACACAAATTTGAGTAAAGACAAGCACCAAAGCTTATACCTTTTTACTCCATCTACATACCCTACGAATATGGCTTTGTTAGACCTTGGTTTCAACTTTCTTTCGTTAAGAGGATAATAAGCTGGACACCTAAATACTAGTAGATACGAATAGTTAGAGGGTTCACCTAACCTTAACTCATTTGGATTCTTAAAGTCAATCGTTGATGCTGGAGATCGATTGACAATATGAGAAGCAGTATGAACTGCTTCAGCCGAAAACACTTTGGACATTTTGGCTTGTAAGAGCATACAATGAGCCTTCTCAAGAAGAGTTCTGTTCATTCTCTTGGCAACTCCATTCTGCTGTGGTGTGTGCCTGACCATCTTATGTCTTGTGATCCCATGAACTTGCAGAAATCATTGAACTCTTCACTGCAAAACTCCAAGCCATTATTTGCACGAAGATACTTGATTTTTCTCTCCTTTTGATTCTCAATCAAAATCTTCCATTCTTTTAATGTTTCAAAAGCATCACTTTTTGCTTTCAAGAAATGCACCCCAACCTTTCGTGAAAAATCATCAATGAATATGAGAAGAGACCTCTTTCCTCCCTTCGATGGAAGCTGAGAGGGACCCCATATATCTGAATAGATATAGTCTAGCATCCTTCTTGTCTTGTGCTTGCCAGAGCTAAAGCTAACCTTCTTCTGCTTCCCTAGAATTGTAATTTTGATATATCTCAAAATTCATACGCGATATCGAAAATCCGACTTCATATTCTTGTTCAGGGGGTCAAAATTAAAGGGAAAAGGAGTCTAACCCCAATTTTAGAGCAAACAATAGCAATTTCAAATTTCCAAAATTTTGATTTCTAGAATCGATCCGCGATAGTGTCGCGACATGTAGCTATCGCAGACCAGTGTAAATCTGTTCTCCATGATAGGTCCGCGTCTCAGACCAGACACGGGCCAGTGTAAATTCTCCGCAGTTATTTTTCTTATGGTCCAAGACTTTTAAGTCTTGGGCCTGAGTGTTCCCAAACGTGAATATACCTATACTTAGCCATTTTTCACCCTCATATCATTCTAAACATTCCCCAATACTCATTAAAACACTTAGCCAAATATTTTACTCCTAAATTCAAGTCTCAAACCCTCTTCCGGATCTCAAGGATTTCACTCAAGCTTCAAGTCTCCGTCTTCAATCTTCATCAAGTTCATCTCCAAAGCTAAGGTATGTAGGTTTCTTTTATGAGTTCCTTTCACCATTCCTTTTACCTAAAATTGCATGATTTAAAGTTGATTTGCTCATGACTCTTATTTATTATGAAAATCACTGCATACTATGTTGGGGTTTACTAAATTGTGGCTATTTTGCTATGTCTAGGGCCATGAATCTAAGGTCTATGGTGAGAATTGATGAAAGGTGTTGATGTATATTGTTAGAGGGTGTTAACTAGTATCTATTGATGGCTTTGCACTGATTTTTCTAGCATGATTTCACTCTTGAATTGTATAGTTTTACACAAGCATTATATACCCTTTAAGTGTTTGATAAAATGTCCAGTAATGGATTCTTGAGGAATTGAAGATCCAATATATGTCTTATGAGTTGAATGACTAAATGATAATGAAAAGGAATGAATGTGTATGATGATGAAAGGAATGTGTGTGTGTGTCTATATATATATATATATATATATATATATATATATATTATCTCTATATAGTGTTTGGGGTGACAAAGCCTATCTCGAGGGTTGTAGGCCCAAGTAACCTATCGAGGGGTTGACACCTTGGTTGCCTAGCTCGAGGGGTGGTAGGCCTGGCTAACCTTTTTGGGGGTTGGTACCCATCAACCTTGATGGAGGGTTTGTACTCTGTCAACCTTGGTGGGGGGTTTGTACTCCATCAACCTCGGTGGGGGATTTAGCAACACTTTATCAAAAATAGGTATCCTAATTTACCTAAAATAATTAGATGGCGACTCCTTATGCTAATTAATTAGAAATCACCAATATGTTGTACATCGTTTGACCTCGGGTTAAAATGGGGTATAATAGTTTGGCGACTCCATTGGGGACTTTTAGGCCCTAAACCATAACAAACTTAGGTTAATAATTAAGTTTTTCTTTTGTAAGTATTTGTTTGTCTGGTAGTAATTTCTTGATTTACCTTAATTGTTTAATTATTATTTGTCATGCTATTTGATAAACTGCTTATTTTTCTTACGAGAACTGCTCATTTGCTATTGCTTTATATAAATTATCATCCCGCTTATATTTCCTCAATTTTTGGAAAATTGACACTATTACATATGCACGTGAGGTGTGCTTTGCGCACCCGCAAACTTCTTTTAAAAATCCAAAAGCTAGGAGAGATGGCATATGTGCAGAGTGTCCGAATCTATTTTTGTGCGACCGTGTAGCTTTCTCACTCGAGTTGTCCGCTCGGGAACCTTGAGTCTAGAAAACTAACTCTTAGTCAAATAAGATAGAGCGAAGCCAACAACCTTTAAGGAACAAGCGTTGTGTGAGCCTAGGAGCCTAGAAGCTTTTTATTATTTTCGCCTCGTTGTTTTTTTTTTTTTTTTTTTGAAAGCTTAAATGCAAAATCTATGAATGTTTTCGTTTTACCTTTAACTCGTTATTTTTACTTCTATTTTCACTCTTTTAGCATATAAAATTATAAACGTGTTGGCTCTTTGACTATGACATGTGATGAGGAAAAGAACCAAACATGATTGACCTGGAGAAGCTTAAAAATGCAGAGATGATGTGCAACTTGACAAACTAGCCAAAGAATTTGAGCAATTTTTTAGATAAAACTGAAAATTTGAGTTTAGGCAACTCAAGGCTAGCAAGAAGAATTAGAATCAATGCTCATTTGGCGCCCTTAATCATTGGCTGATTTGTTAAAGGAGTATGTGGATATGTGCGCTCGACCCTTCAATGGCCGAGGTCGATCTAGAGTAGTAATACATGGATGGTGATTTACATCTGAAATTCATCTACCCAGGTGTAGTCAAAAGATGTCTGTTCCTAGAAGTGTATTCTAGTTTGTTGCCTTTCGTGCATCTTTGTGATGCATTGGAACTACATTTGACTTGATTCCTATTTCAGTGGGATACGTAGGCGCCACACCGACTCGGTCATGTTCTCCGTAAGATATTCAGTCCTCTTTACAATGGAAACTGGGGCAGAATTTTGAGAGAATCTCAAAATT
Organism: Solanum clarkiae; assembly: GCA_011800125.2. Lineage (NCBI taxonomy): Eukaryota > Viridiplantae > Streptophyta > Magnoliopsida > Solanales > Solanaceae > Solanum > Solanum clarkiae. Next base: position 4,627 of record JAABOM020027474.1, read on the forward strand.
CCTTAAAAGAAGACTTTCTCCAACAAGGCAGAGTTAGAGTCATGTTGAAGTTGCAATAGGGAAAGATCTTTTGAGGTTCTAAAAAAAAAATCAATCAGAAACTACAACAAAGCTAAGACTTCATTTATGTTCTAAACTGTGGCAGATTTTGAGAAAGTCTCAAGATTTTACTACAAATGAGCTCAACAATTGGATAAAGCGAGAGGCTGAGGTAAAGATTTTCAGAAGAAAATTCAAGCAGGAGCAATATTGGAGTTTTGACGATATTCATCCATCATGTACTACATCTTGAATGAGGTTTCCAGTCTAAATGGAAGGCAAACAAAAGAGCACAAATAATTCACGAAGCCAGAGCAGTAAAGTTGTGGCATCCACAAGACGGTTTGATTTTTTTAATATTCACATACACTAGCCAATAGCACTATTTAATCTCTAATAATTTTGCACTAATCTTGCACTAACAATGGTTCAACACTATTTTGCACTGGCACTAGCTATAATTTGGCATAATTTTGCACTGGCATTAACTATGACGAACACTAATATTGCATCGATTTTTCTGTCATTTTAGTTCCGATTTTTGCATCAACTTTACTGTCATTTTAGCACTAATTTTAGATTAGTCTAAATTAAAGTTTGGCCCTGCCGCTAACTATAATATTAGTGTTAATTTTTCTTTAACAATAATTGTATCAAAATGATTTTTTAATATCAATTCTATAAGATTTAATCTAGCACAATTTTGCACTTACTCTAATTAGCTCTACATTTATCTCAAATGATTTAGCACTAACTTTGAGGTTTCACGAATTTATATAGAATAATTATTGCACTATTTTTTTTTAAATAGCATTATCTTAATCTTATAAAGTTTTAAGATTTAATTTTTTTTCATGCTCATGTCTCTATATTCTCCATGGTTATCTCGATACTTTTGCGAAAATAATGCCATTAACGAATGCATCCTAGACTTTGTAGAAGACTTTGCAGGAAACATCGTGCAACAGGACAATACGGAGCATAGCATAATGAGGAACTCCCTCTTAGCAATAAACAGGGGCAACTTGTCGAGAAAGTGTAACTTTCCAACAAAGATCGAATGGAGATTACAAGTCCAAACAAAGCGTGAAGAAAGAAGTTTGAAGATCAAGAGCTACAAAATCAATGCAAATCAACATCTCCCAAAACTTACAATTCTTCTTTAAGTGCAGGCTTGTTAGAATTAGCAGAAAACAAGAGGGCTATGAAGTTTGCAACCTTAAAAGGACTATACATCGACTGGTTTGCATTACTTAGAAAACTATCACCTGCTCTACATAGATGCTTTCAAATACTTGTTTTTATGCACTAAACAAATATTTTTAGATATATTTTAAGGCATTTAATTTTAAATATTTAGAAATACACTGCATGAATGCTTTCAAATAGTTAACTGCACTGCATAGCTGCTTTGCAACGTATACATATGCATTGCACAAATGCTTTCAAATATTTTAAATGCATGGCACAAGTGCTTTTCAAAATATGCATATGCACTGCACAATGCTTTACTGCTTTTAACATATGCAAATGCACTGTACAATGCTTTACCGCTTTTCAACTTAGGCAAATGCATCGCATCTTGCTTTACTGCTTTTCAATATATGCAAATGCATCACACATTGCTTCACTGTTTTTCAACATATGCAAATGCACCCCATGATTGCTTTGTCACTGTCATGCATATGCAAACACGCTATATAATTGCTCTATCACTTTCCTACATATTGAACATACTGTACAATTCCTTTACCGCTTTCCTACATATACAAACGCACTGCACAATTATTTTGTCGCTTTCTTGCATATGCAGACACACTGCATAATCGCTTTACCGCTTTTTTGCATATGAAAATGCATTGCACAATTGATTTACCCTTTTCCTGCAAACGCATGACACAATTGTTTTATCACTTTTCTGCATATGTGAATGCAACTGCACATGATTTTGGCTCGAAAATTGCATGACATATTATACACCTAAGGTTTGCCCAAAGGCATCATTATCATGGCCTAAAGGACATCATTTCATGGCCTAGGGATTTAATTTCTGCTTATCATACCCTTAAGCCGTCATAGGCCGAAGACATCATTTTCATGTCCTAAGGACATCATTTCATGGACTAAGGATTTAATTTAGTTTATCATATTTTGAAGGTATCATCTTCCAGTTGGCATCGTTTTCTATGGCATACAGACATCATCTCATGACTTGAGTATATAATTTACAATTAGCATGGCCCAAGACATCATAGTCTAAGATGTCATCCTTATCGTCTTATGGCAAACTTCATAGTCTAAGTGAGAGCCTGCATCATGTTATGAATCATTTCATTATCTAATACGTGCTCTAACTATTTTATCTAATATGCAAACACATTGTCCAATCACTTTATCGCTTTCCTGCAAGTGCAATTGCATTGCACAAATTTCTTTATTGCTTTTCAGTATATACAAATGTTTTAATTTATTGCACAAATATTTTAATTTTTGCGCAAATGCGTTATATTCAAATGTACTGTAAATGATTTAATTTCTTTAAATAATCGCCTAAATACTTTGAGTTTATTTGCACACATGCTTTGAATACACTATACAATTGTTTTAGATAATTGCACAAATGCTTTCAAATATATTTGCACAAATGCTTGTTAGAGTGCATTATTTTTAAATACGTCATTTTCAAGAATAATTGGCTCGACGCCTCATTTTTGCAAATCATTGACTAAAAAGTCAAATCATTATAAATCATTTGGCTGAATGCATCATCTTTATAAATCATTTGGTTTAAGGCCTCATTTCATTAATCATCGATGAAAAGCATTATCCTCATCGATCATTGGCCTCAAAACTATTTTTCATAAATTTATGTTTTATTTCTTATCTCACTAAATCATTTATACTCGTAAAGCTGCAACATTACAAATTTATACCTGAGAGGTGATATTTTAAGATTTTACTATATATTATTTACTGTTAATATTTGCTTACTAATTGCATAATCTAGTTTAAAGTTTTGCAGGAACATGAGCAAATGTGAAACTTTTTTTTCTTAGCAGCAAATTGGGGCATAGTCTGAAGAGGAATGCCAAACTCTTTGGATGCAAGTTGAGAAGTGACTTTCACCATAATCAAACAACACCCCTATTAGAAGGCATATGGTCTTTTTTTTTTTTTTTTTGAGGAGGGGTTTGTCTATTTCAGTTTCACGTCCGATGATCTTTAATTCTCATCGAAAGCAATCTTTTCGATTCGAGTGACAATGCACCAAGAGCTCTGAAAATTATGTCCATGTAGGTTCTTAATTATGGGTGTGAAGTACACCACATTCATGACTAAGAGATTGCAAGCATCTTTTTCATGCTCAATTTACTTGTCACTCCTCCCTATCAAAGGTTATCTTAGCATAAAAAGATTTTCTTTTTAACCGTTTGAGTTAAACTACAAGCAGTCTGATTCCTATGTTCGGGATATGTAGGCCAACTCCATGTTGAAAACCCGACTGTGTTCCTACCTCCCCTCTTTCTATTCTTGATCTTTTTGGTCTCTCCACGATTCAACTCCAGAATATCTTTAAAATTCTTTCAAAATCACGCGTTAAATCAAGCATCTTGAACTACAAATGGCCTGAGTTCTCATGTAATCTGGGATATGTAGAAAATCCGACACTGAATTTCGGTCATACTTTTCTAAAGTTCGTACTTTCTTTCAAAAGATGAAGGTGTGGTCGATCAAAATTGGATTCGTCAACTTCCTTTGCCTCGAATCTCTTTATTGACCCAAGCCAAACGAGGGGCAGCTGTTGACACTCAATTTTGACCTTCCACAATATAAATTAATTATCGAGCTTCTTCAATTTTTTAATAATTTGAAATAATATCTTTAGAAAATTAAAAAAATAAAAAAAATGTTTTAAGTTATTTTGGTTTTAATCTTTTAATTGTTGATGTATTATTACATATTTTTCATGAATTTTATTATCACGTATTTTGATTGTTACTCTTCATAATTATTCAAAAATCACTCTGAAAGGTTTTTATTATGTTTATATCTTTATCCTAATATAATTATAAATTATTCTTTTTTGAGTTAGTTATTTCACTTTTAAAGTTTTAAAAAGCTTTTTAATCAATTTATATTAATTTGTCTTGTGACCGAATTAATCATTAGTCCAATTCGACTACCCTTTTTGGCTATGACCATAATTTAAATAGCCAAATCTGAAAATAGAGTTCGGCCTCTTTCTAATGCTTATTTTTCATATCAAATTGGGTCCCTCTTTGAACCAAATTGCAGCCTAAAAAACTACCCAAATCCGGTCCAAATCTCACCTTGAATCAACCCTATGTACATATTTTCCCAACATCAACAACCAGGCAAAAACAACGACTCCAACAAGCATACACAACAGAAAAAGCTGCAGCCAGCAGCCCCACATATGCCAACCCAACGTCTTTCTTAACATTTGGATTTGAATTTTGAATTAATATCCAAAACAACAATTATATCTATCTTCTTCTCCTATAAATACCATTTTCTTCCGTTGTTGGTCCTTACTGGGAAGACCCCTAGTAATTCTTGTCCAATATTTTTCGAGAAATGGTATGTCCATTGAAAGAAATCGAAATCGTGATTTTTGGATTCAAAGTTCGATTGGAGCAGAACAAGAGTCTGTTGGTGGAAGTTTTCTTCTCCAGTCATTCATATCCCAATTCCTGCTCTTCAAGAGATCTTGGTTGAGATGGTCTCAAATCTCTGACTTTTTATTAAAGAAGTCAGGATCAGATACAAAGTCAATGTTCCAGTAGAATATACCCGGAGTTGTTTCAACTTGTCCCAAGAAATTCTTAGCTTGGTACTTCAAGAAACAAAAATCGTACCAAATTCTGGCATCAGTCTGATCTGGATAGCTTTTACGGATATCCTTTGCTGCATCACGGATGCAACTTAAGTAGTCATTGCTGCTAATATCTCCTCTGCACTGGTATAGGCCATATACTTGGTCCTCAGCATCATCATAGGAGGTACTGAAGCTATTTTCATTGTGAAAAAATGTTTTGTTTCATTGTGTGAGAATCCTACATTATTGCCGACTCATAACTTAGTCTACATGATTGTCTAAAACTCTTATTTGGAAAGTATTTGTGATAAGGTTATTAGGATCTGTATCTCGCCTAGGATTAGTTATTGATGCGTCCTGCCTCAACTTACAATTGGTTGTGTTTTCATTTGTATTGTCCAAATATATATTGTCATCACTGGGTTGTGTAAGTAGTCCCTGTCTTCGTCGCTTTGAATATGCAGTTGATCTCCTCTCTTATCGGCACTTCTATTATGAACATGTACACAACTTCATTATTAAATTCTTGATTCGTTTACTTGTTAAAGTTGAGCCTAGTTGGACATAGTTATATGTTTGGTTACAGTCATTAGTGAATATAAGGAGTTCATGTTTATTTGTTATTTTAAGAGTGGTTTGAACTAATTAAGAGTTATATGCTAGGTACAGATGGTTGCTTTCTTCCTAATGCTCCACAATATGACTTACTGTAGCTTGTTTTAGTTCTTGTTTCTAACCCATTTGGTTCCATTATTTTGTAAAGAGAAGATTTGTTGAAATAATAAGTTCATCCTCCGTTAATCCTTGGAATGTTTGTCCCTGATAACTCATGCTTTGGCCACTTTGCAGAGTAGCCACTGATTTGTATATGTGTTTTGCTCGCAATAAGATTTCATTTGGTTTAGCAAATAAGGATTTCTGTTATAGATCTATTCTGGTTCCTGTTTATCAGCTGTCTTGTTCCCATCTCTTCATCTATCAATGTTCTCCATTCATTACGAACTCAAGGTTTGTATTTACAGCTCCCTGCTACCAGTTCAAATCATTTTATTTTACCTTACCTATTTCGAGTTTGATTTTCTTTAGAAAATTTTACATGATAGTACTTTGAAAGCATACGTCTAGTTGCATAACTGCTGTGTCTCTATGTGGCTCTTAACCATTTGTTTGATTCATACACCATATGTGCTTTATTTTCTCATCATCTATACATCCCTTAAGATTTTTTGGAAAACTAGCATATTAGTATCATCCTCAGTAATATTCCAGTAGTTTATTTAGCCTGTCAATAGTAAAGAAGTTGTGGAGTCGTTTGATACTAAGGTGCTGGTAACATCTCCTTTGTTCCCTGTCAACATACCAAAAATAAAGCTTGTTTAAATGATTTTTACTTGTTTTCAATGTCTGCCATCAAAGTTTGGAAGTTCTTGGTTATGTATCCGCTGTGATAATTTAATTTAGTGTCACCGGTCACTTTCTTTCATGGTCCTTTTTGCTTCTCTTCTAATGCTTCCAGTGATATGAATAAATATACACTATGTATGGTAAGCTGGAGTTTGCTTTGTACATGAACCAGAAAGATGAATGCATAATCTTGGAACGCATTTTATTTATTTATTTATTTATTTATTTATTTATTCATATGGTTTAAGTTCTATTTTTGTCTATATATGATTTTCACCGACATATTTCTTTTAGCTTGCACAAGTTATATTTCAAATTAGTTGATCGAGTCGTCCAATATGAATAAGATAGTTGATTATATTGTGAGTTTTCTTTTTAACTCTTGTATCAAGAATATATAAATGTGTTCAAAAATTTTATCTTTGCCTAATAGTTGGAATTTTCAAGTCATAACTTAGTTTGAAACATGCACTACTCTAATGTTTAAAAGTCATAGATTTATTATTCTTATGTAATAGGTTTCGTATTTATCTACACTGTTATTTTCTCTCGTTATATTCTTCTTATACATTTATTTTGATCAAGAATCTTTTATTCCCTTTGTATTTTAATTTTTCTTTAGATTAGTTGAGCATTAAGGACAAACATACTCTCATATTCTTGTATATTTTAAATATGCACCACAATTGATTGGCATCATTCGGAATTCAAGTGCAACAAATGGATGATCAACTCCTGAAGCAAAGGTCGATTGAAGTCGTCTCCTCAAGAGGGATCCAGGTCTGTATGGGAAATGATGAAAGGCAAGCTATAGCTGACTTCTTTAAGTGCACAAACAGCTTTATAAAAATAAAGCAATTCATTACTTCCTTCTTCTCCAATTTTATATGTCACCCTCTTCAAACATCTCAAGAGCTTGATAACTTTTACTATTATGCTAGACATTCACTAAATGCAATCAAATACAAATATTTTTTTCAGATGTACATGACTTTTCCAAATATTGAATTATATTATTTGGTGCTTTTGAATAATTTTTTTCCTGAACTTTTAAGTCTTACTTTAAGATAGCTAAGAGGGTCAATTTTCATAAAATGGCAAAGAGGGAGTAATATCGCATTGGGCCCATTTTTGGCCTTGTCATATTCTGATCCCACATTCTCTCCTACCTTATACATTTATTTGTTTGTTTATTCACGTATTGTTAAATTGTTTATTTGTCTTAATTGTCTACACCATTTTATCACATAAACTTGAATTACATCATTTTTATTTTTAATTGATTAACCTAAATTTGGCCGGTAATCGTTTTTAACGAATCCTAAAAGATGTCTAACTCCTTCCTTTTTGGATAACTAGGACCCTTATCTAGAATCATATAGGTTAAGTAGACCATTAATTTGGAGTTAATTTAGCATCACTTTATCAAAAATAGGTATCCTAATTTACCTTAAAATAATTAGGTGGCGATTCCTTAAGTTAATTAATTAGGAATCACCAATATGTTGTACGTCGTTTGACCTCGGGTTAAAATGGGGTATAACACCAGATATGTATGGGAAATGATGAAAGACAAGTTATAGCTAACTTCTTTAAGCGCACATACAACTTTATAAAAATAAAACAATTCATTACTCCCTTTTTCTCCAATTTTATATGTCACCCTCTTCAAAAACCTCAAAAGCTTGATAATTTTTACTATTATGTTAGACTTTCACTAAATGCAAACATCAAATACAATTTTTTTTTCAGATGTACATGACTTTTCAAAATATTGAATTATATTATTTGGTGCCAAAGATTGACTATTTTTTGGCCTTGGAGTATGATGGAATAAAGCAAAATGGCTCTTTAAACTATCTGCGCTTTTTCATTTGTGAAGTAGCAGTTAGTCAATGCAACTTTCGACGCTCATGGGTCATCTGGAAACAGCCGCTTTATGTTTTTAAACATAGGGGTTAGGCTGTGTACATCCGACCCCCCCTCACCCCGCAATGAGCGGGAGCCTTTTGAGGCACTGGGGTATGTTGTTGTTTGTTGTTTGTATTATTTGGTGCTTTTGAATAATTTTTTTCCTGAACTTTTAAGTCTTGCTTTAAGATATCTAAGAGGGTCAATTTTCAAAAACTGGCAAAGAGGGAGTAATATCGCATTGGGCCTATTTTTGGCCTTGTCATATTCTAATCCCACATTCTCTCCTACCTTATACATTTATTTGTTTGTTTGTTCACGTATTGTTAAGTTGTTTATTTATCTTAATTATCTACATGATTTTATAACATAAACTTGAATTACATCATTTTTAGCTTTAATTGGTTAACCTAAGTTTGGCCGGTAATTGTTTTTAACGAATCCTAAAAGATGCCTAACCCCTTCCTTTTAGGATAACTAGGACCCTTATCTAGAATCACATAGGTTAAGAAGACCATTAATTTGGAGTTAATTTAGCATCACTTTATCAAAAATAGGTATCCTAATTTACCTTAAAATAACTAGGTGGCGACTTCTTAATCTAATTAATTAGGAATCACTAATATGTTGTACGTCATTTTTCCTTGCGTTCAAATGGGGTATAACAGGGGGTTTGTACTTCATCAACCTCATGATGAGGTTAGTACATCATGTTCCTATCCAAGGGGGTGGTAGATTAGTACCTCATGTGCCTATCCAAGGAGATGGTAGGCCTTGTCTTGTACCATAATGGTCACTCCTTACACTCGCATTATGTTCTATATAAGAATGGTTTTACTTCAAGCATCATTTATACATGCCATATTGTTAGTATGCTAATTATTGCTATGATTATGCATTTTGTCTATGATGCCTATCTCTTATTTCATTGCATCTTACATACTTAGTACATTCAAACGTACTAACGCATACTATATGCCTACATGATGTCACCATGTAGGAACCAGAGCTCCTATTTATTCTCCTTATGGCTCGACAGATTGTTCAAGTTAGCTTATGGTGAGTCCTCAAGTCCGGGGACAATAACTATCTTCTCTCAAACTTATGTTTAGACTATGTCTTGCATGTTTAGATTACCTATTGTTATTATCATGGGGGTGAGTCCGGTTGCTTGTCTTGGCCTGCTCTTATCTATGTAGTAGAGGTGTTGTTGGACATGATATATATCTATGCTATGAGCTTTGACTCTCTTGTTTCTTGATGTCTATGATATGGAAGTTCACCTTTAGTCCCAATTCCCCTTGTTTATGCTTATCTCTTATTGTCATTCTAATTGCTTTCACGACCAAGGATGTGTAATGATATGTTATGAGGCTTGTTTGGAGTTCCTTTGAGTTACCCATTCGCCGGTCACATGTAGGACCTAGGCTTGGGTCGTGACAAAGATGGTATCAGAGCACTAGGTTGTTAGATCCTCCGTGTCAAACACACCAGGCCGATTAGAGTCTTATTCATGGTTGTGAAGCGCGCCACAACTATGAATAGGAGGCTATGAGGCGTTTTAGGAAATGTTTCACCTCTTCATGATCGATGTCATGTGATGGAGTTAGTCCCCTAGGGATTATTGCTAATCCTTAACCGTTATATTATAGGATATGTCTCAAGCTACTCAGGAAGGTGATATGACGAATGTGGAGATTCGCAATACTCTATAGGTATTGGCTAAAGCGGTGACAAAGTTGGTAACTCACCTCGATCAACAAGTGAGTGCCCCTGAGACCTCATTTGGTAAAAAGAGAGGTAGTGAGGGATCCAAGAGGGCTCGATTTGATGGTACCTTCCAAGATCAAGAGTCCGACGATGTTCCAAGCAAGAGGGTTGCCATGGATGGGGTGGTCAGCCCCAAGTATCATGGTGAATGTGTTGGTGGACAAGCTCCTCCTACATGCAACAAGTGTGGAAGGTACCACCCGGGAGATTGCTTAGCCGACTTTTGGGTGCGTGTTTTGGATGTGGTGGGATGGACCATAAGATAAGGGATTGCCCATGGGTCCCTAAAGATCATAAGGACAGTCGTCGACATTCTCAACCATACTCCTCTAAGGGTCACTAGGCTTGGCATGGTACTCCATAGGTAAGTTAAAGGTTTTGATTTTGATGGATCCGGGTTCCATGATTCCTTTTGGTTGTTGGTGGGCTTCATGTCCTAAACTCTCTGTGAGTGTGTGGATTTTGATGCTATGCTTAGGAAAGATTAGTTGCATTGGTGTTGAGTTCACATTGAATATAGGGCCCGTAGAGTCATATTCCGATTCCCTATTAAATCCATCCTTGAGTGGGGACTTGTAAGGTGGACACAAAGAGGTAAGTCTATTTCTTGTATTAAGGTATAATTGATCTCTAAGGGTTGCCCCATGTTCCTATTGCATAGTGTCTTGTCTTGTGATTTTGGTTAAACTTAGTTTTTTGGGTTGGAGGTCTTAAGGTAGTTCAACTACTTGCATGTTGTGGCTCTTTTGATTGTAGAACCCATAAGATTGTAATATGATAGTTAAGAATGATCGTTCTAATTGGTCAACTACAATGGGTTAGTCACTTCTCTAAGCTTGATCTTTGGTTCGGGTTTTGTTCCCAAGTGATAACGAGGATAGGTGATATCCCTGTGTCTTTTCGGATTAGGAATGAGCCTTTTGAGTATGTTGGAGTTGTTTGCTTGGCTTATGCACCGGCTTTGTTTATGGGTTTCATGAATAGGGTCTTTAGTCCCTACCTTGTTATGCTTGTGGTGGACTCTAGTGATGAAGTATGGATTTATTTAGAGCTTGTGAACTATTTGGGGGGTAGTGTTGCAAATCATGGGGTAAGAGGAGTTATATACTAAGTATGTGAAGTGTGAAATGTGGTTAAAGGAGGTTACCCTCCCTCCCCCAGGTCTTGTGACATCGGGGGATGGTATTAAGATTGATCCTAAGGAGACGATGTGATTAGCAATTGGCCTAGACCTTTGACTTCTTTGGATATTAGGGGTTTCTTGGGCTTAGCAGGATACCACCGAAGGTTTGTGAATAGGTTCTCCTCTAATGCTTCTCACATGACTAAGTTGATCCAAAAGAAGGCTAAGTTTATGTGGACCATTGAGTGTGCATAGAGTTTCCAACTTTAAAGGATAAGTCTGTGTCCGCTTTTATCTTGTCTTTACCAGAAGGGTTGGAAGGGTTTGTTATGTATTGTGATGTCGCCCAGATTGTTTTGGGTTGTGTGTTGATGCAAGGTGATTAGATAAAATCTATGCTTTTAGATATTTTGAGATGCATGAGAAGGATTATCTTATCTATGACCTTGAGTTGGCCGCCGGGGCTTTTGATTTGAAATTCGACGTCATTGGTGGTTGGGGTGCATGTCGATGTGGTTACCATTCACTAGGGTTTCTAATATGAGTTCACCCAAGAGATCTTATCTTGAGACAAAGGAGATGGTTAGAACTTCTTAAGGATTATGATATGAGTGTGCATTATCATCCCGGTAAGACTAGTGTTCTGACGGATGCTTTGAGTAGGATGTATATGGTTAGCCTAGCTCATGTTGATAGTGGTGATGAAGAGGTGGCTTGGGAGGTGCATCGATTGCCTAGGTTGAGGGTTAGGTCGGAAGAGGTTGGTAATGGTGGTTATTGTTATCGATGGTTCTAAATCTTCACTAGTTGATGAGGTAAGAGCAAAGCAAGGTCTTGATCTCTCCTTGTTAGAATTGAAGGCCTTGTTGAAAGAGGGCAAGGTGGAGGCTTTCTCCCAAGGGGGAGATGGTGCCCTTAGGTACCAATAGGTTTCGTGTACCTTATGTTGATGGCTTGATAGGAAAGATCCTTGATGAAGCCCGTAATTCTTCTTATTTTATTCATTCGATTCTACCAAGTGTATAGAGATTGAGAGATGTGTGTTGGTAGGGAGGCATGAAGAAGGGCATTGTCAAATTTGTTTCTGGTCGTCATAGTTGTCAACAAGTCAAAGTTGTCCATCAAAGGCCGGGTGTCCTAACCCAAGACATAAAGATCACTACTTGGAAGTAAGAGGAAATTAACATGGATTTTGTGGTTGGATTACCAAGACTAAAAAAAGGGGTGGGTTTGATTCCATTTGGGTTGTGGTTGATAGGATGATCACTTTTTACCGATTAAAACTATATATGGTGCCGAAGAGTATGCTAAATTGTACATTCATGAGTTGGCGAGATTACTTGAGGATATGCTTAGGGCTTGTGTATTGGAGTTCAAGAGTAGTTGGGGTGATCATCTTCCATTGATTGAGTTTGCCTATAACAATAGCTATCATTCTAGCATTTGCATGGTCCCTTTTGAGGCTCTCTATGGTAGACGATGTAGATCGTTGGTTGGGTGCTTTGATGTGAGAGAGATGGTTTGTTGGGTCCAGAACTGATTATGGGTGCTATGGAGAAGGTAAGGTTGATTAAGGAAAGGTTGGAAACGGCCCAAAGTTGTCAAAAATCCCATTTTCGAATTTAGTCAACTTTACAGATACAGCCAATTTTGCAAAGATAGTCATCTTTCAAATGTAGTCAATTCTTTTAAACTTAGTCAAATTTTTGCAAGATTAGTCAATTCTTTTAAACGTAGTCACTTTTTTTTGTAAAATTAGTCAAGTCTTTTAAATTTAATCCTTTTTTTTTTTCAAATTTAGTCAAGTCTTTCAAAGTTAGTCAACTTTTTTTCAACTTAGTCAATTTCTCTTAAAATTAGTCAACTTTTAAACTAACCAACTTTTTTTTCCCTCAAAAGTCAATCAAATCTTTTAGAAGTTAGTCAAATCACCTAATCGTAGGATAACCGCATTTAGTGGCCATTTCGAGTGCGTAAAACCTTCTCGAAGTGGAAATGTGAACCCGAACTTTTTTCTC
>JAABOM020027504.1:0-17725 GCA_011800125.2 Solanum clarkiae
GTATGTAGTGTTGGAATTTAATAATGGTCTAAGTGCCTAATCGGCACTAGTCATGGCCCGGGGTTTGGGTCGTGACATTTGAACTTACTTTCTGGGATGAAAACTAAATTTATACCTTCTAAAATATTCTAAAATAATAATTTTAGAATGACCTTACATACCTTGAAAGGAATTTCTTGAAAAGTTGGAGAGAATTCTTGATTTTCTTTACTTTTGAATGTTTCTTGGAAAGGTTTTGAACGAATGAATGCATGAAAGAAAATGTTTTAGGACTTGATTCGACTTAAAACTAACTTAACTTAGGATATGGTGAGTGAAAAAAGTCGGATTTGCACTCCCCTCCTTCCAAAAAAAAAAGAAAATGAAATATCTTCTCTCTGACACTAGTGTGCGACGCGCACTAGTGCTTTTTAGCACTCTTCCGCGAATTTTTGACTTTTCGTAAATTTTTGAAAAATTTTTAAGTGTGGATCTGCGTCCACTCCGCGTCGCGGAAGGGAGCGGAAACCCCACCGTTTTAAGCTCACTTGGACAAAAATAATTCGCATTTTTTCGAGTTTTTCCCGAGTCGAGACCATTTTTCGACTCGATTTTTTGCACTAATTGCAAATCCGGTCTCAAATTTGCAAATGGAGCAAGGGAAGACACGTTACGCGCAAGGTCAATTCTAGGATATTTTCGTCATTTCACGACGTGTTACAAATCACAATTAAACCAGTTTAAGGCCCAAAAGACTAAAATGCTCTCAAGACTCCCGAAAAATATATCAAAGCTCTCTTTAGGTCTAAAATTACCTCCTGAATTCAATTACAGAATCAAAAATCCAATCTGAATATCCAAAGTCAAAATGTTAACCAAAGTCAAATCTGATCTAATTTAATTTAAAATTACAACTTAAGACCATAAATGCACAAAACAACTCCAAATTCAAAAATGACGATTCTCCTAGATCGAATTCTAAATTTCGAAGCTGATGGAACTGAAGGAATTTCATCCGAAATTTGTAGCCCAATTGATACCAAAAATCATTTTTTATCAACTTGAGCATTCAAAAAATCAAAACTTCAAACATTTCACAGTTTTTCAATAAAATTTCAAAACTAAGTTAATAGATTAATCAAACATGACTTGGAGCGACTATCAAGAGGGATAAAATGATATTTTTTTTTAAAAAATAACCTTTAAAGACATTACATCATATTATATAATTTTTCTCAAAGATAAATGAAGTCAAAATAAGAAATCAAAAACAAAAGTTTAACACAAAAACGGTTGTCAAACTATTTATTAAAAGAAAATTAAGAGATGAGAAAGGCACAATAATGAGTATTTGTCAAGATCTAATTAATAGACCATTTCTCTATAATCTATCTATTCGTTCCTTTCTATCGTATATTTACAAAATATTTATTGGATAAACTACCAAATCATAATAATAAAATTTTCATTTATTTTAGTTTTGTTGCACGTTGTGTAAAACTTTATTTTATTTCTGATTATAAATTTTAGGAAAAAGGGTAAAAAAAAATACTTTTAAACTATATTAAATGAACAAAAATATCCTTCATTTATAGTTCGGTCCAAATATGTCTTTGCCATCAATGTTTTGGTCCGAAAATACAATTATTGTTATTTAATGGGTCAAAAATGCCCTTTCAAAAATAAATTTATTATTTATTTTATTTTTGAGCACATTATATTCCTAATACTTTTTTAATTAGCAAATATTATCCTACTTCAATTCGAGAAAAAATTATATATATAAATATTTCTTGTTTTATTATAATTACTATTTTTATCGTTATCTAAATAAAAATTAATGTTGGGTTTATTATGATCTTATATTTATGAAAATATTATTTGTTACAAGGGAAAAAATATTTTCTTACATTTTTATTAGTTAAAGTGATTTTAAAAGAAACAAAACACGAAAAGAGTTCTTTATAAATACAATATGTTTAAAATGAAAAAAATCTACATTTATTTTAAATAAGGGCATTTTTGTCCCTTTTAGTGACAATTAGGGTATTTTTTGGACCAAAGTATTAATAACAAGAATATTTTTAGATTAAATATTGACGATAAAGATATTTTTATACCAAACTAGAAAAGGGTATATTTGTTCATGTCAAGCATTTTTGACCCTTTACTCTAAATTTTATAGCATTTTTCCCCTTCAATGATTATTATTTAGTGCAAAGTTTTTAATTTCGTCGAGTACTTGTAATTTTACATTTATATATTCGTTCCATTCTATCGTGCACTCACTGTCAATCTTTATTTGTCAGAGTTTGCTACAAAATCTTCAAGTCTTTTTTTGGTACGTCATATATTTTTCTTTAATTTTTTCTTTCTGTCACATGTTCGTGCATTTTTTTAAAAAAATTATTGGATTCTTGATTGTATTTATTTTTCATCCATTTTATTGTGTAGTCACTATAAATCTCTGTTTTTTTGTCCTTTATAGAAATTAATCTTAATTTCATATATCCTTCCACCCCCTAATTCCCACACATAAAAATCATGTTCGAGTGATATGTGTTAGTTATCAGCTCTCAGGTTAGATAATTAAAAGTCGGAGAAGGACAATGACTCTTTCTAAAAATTAGTATTCTTAAGATCAAAGAGACGGATAAAAAATTCATCATTTCTAAATCTCATGTAGTTGAATTCTTGTAAACTTTAAGAATTCTTAATTAGAATGGAATTCTAACTCGATACCTTTTGAGTGGGATTTTAAAAAGAGTTATTCTTTAGAAAGCACAGTATGAGAAAAGTTATAAGCTTTATTTGGATAGGGTATAGGAACTTATTGTCTATTGTTGTCCTTTATGGTATGTCACGACTCAAGCCTAAGGCCTAGATGTGACTGGCTAATGGGGAACCCGAAGGAACCCTAAACAAGCCTCATAGCATATCATTATACATCTTTAGTCGCGAAAGCCATTAAAATAACAATGAAAGATAAGCATAAACAAGGGGAGATTGGGACTAAGGGAACCTCTTTCTTATAATAGCAACAAGAGTCAATAGAGTCAAGGCTCATAACATAGATACTCCATATGTCCAACAACACCTCTACTACATAAATATAAAAGCGGGGCCAAGATAAAACAACCGAGCTCACCCTCATAGTCAAATGGAACAAGATAGAGAGTAGACTAAGGTCCCCGAAGTGGAGGACTCACCAACTAGCTTGAGTAGCACCGAACTAGCCACGTGGAGGAGGATGATCAACTTGGGCTCTGGTTCCTGCATGGTGATATCACGTAGGCAAGAGTATGCGTTAGTACGTTTGAATGTACTAAGTATGTAGAATGCAATGCAACAAAAGATAGGCATCGTAATCAAAATGCATAATATTAAGCAATAGGCATAATATAACAATATGACATATATCATCGATGCTTGAGTCAAACATGCTTAAGTAACTCATGCTCATATAGGATATCATATGCGTAGAAGAGACCAAGCTAGCTATTCAAGGTATAAACTCCTTGGTGGTTATGTGGTATAAACCCCTCACATGATTGATGATAATCACACCTTATCAATACGGTGACGAAGTATAAATCCCTCGCATGGTTGATGAGTATAAACTCGCAACATGGTTACCCGGGCTCCTGTCCCCCCCCCCCCCCCGGATCGGGTATGGTCTAATGCAACACTTTATATAGAGTATATCATATACATAATATCATTTCATCATCATATAGTCATTCACATCATATCTCATGCTTTGGACCTTCAATTCCTCAAGAAACCACATCCAGACGTTTTATCAAACACTTAGAGGGTGTGAAGTGGTAGTATAAAACCATGCAAATTAGAGATGAAATCATGTAAGAAAATTCGTTGTAAAACTATCAATCAACACCTTGCAACACTCTCAAGACATATACATCAAAACCCCTTATCAAATCTTAAAATAAACCCAAGATTTATAGCTCAAAACATAGCAAAACAGTCACAACTTTATATAGCTTTAACATAGTGTGCAGTAAATTTCATAATAAGCAAGACTCATTTGTAAATCAACTTAAAACATGCAATTTGAGTAAAATGAGGCTTGGGCAACATGGGTGAAAAGAACCCATGAAAGAAACTCACATATCTTACCTTAGAGATGAACTTGGTGAAAATTGGAGATGGAGACTTGAAGCTTGAAGAAGAACCTTGAAGGAGACCTTAACTTAGGATGAGGGCTTGGGACTTGACTTTGGGGAGTAAAAATATGGCTAAGTGTTTTAGTGAGTATTGGGGAATGTTTTGGACAATATCATGGTGAATTTGGCTAAGTATAGGTAAAAACACGTATGGAACCTTTGGGCCCAAGACCCAAAACCTTGGACCTAAAAATAGAAAAATGCTCAAAATAAGACACTGGCGCGTCGCACCAGTGTCGCGGAATCCACACTGGAATTTGCATTCTTGAATTTTCATAATTGCTAAATTTTTGATCTTAAATCGGGGTTAGAACCTTTTTCCCTAATTTAGACCCCCAAACAAGAATCCGAAGTTGGATTTTTGAAATAACAAATGAATTTTGAGATATATAAAAATTAAAATTTTGGACATTTTGAGGCATGTTTTTGAGCACTTTTGGGGTCGTTACAATATCCCCCTTGAAAATATTCATCCCCGAATGTAAAAGAGATGTACAAGACAAGAGTGATCATCAACAAATCAGCCCCAATAAGAATGCGACATAACATGTAAAACACCATTTCCAAATTCTCAACATAAGTGCAAAATCATCATAAGTTTACCAACTTAAACATGAATGCATATGAATGATTTAAGGGCTGGAATATGAGACTTGAAATCACATAGATGACTTAGGATTAGCACCTTAGGCTTGAGCGGAGTGGAAAAGTTAAGGATATCGCTTTTGCATGTTCACTTCGACCTCCTATGTAGCACTTTCGACTTGTTGGTTCCTTCAAAGGACCTTAGCAGATGCTACCTCTTTGTTCCTCAACCTCTTTACTTACCTATCCAAGATCTGAACCGGAAGCTCCTCATATGCCAAGTTATCCTCAACAACACCCATGACATCAAGAGGCACAATGACATTAGGATCACCAATACATTTCCTCAACATAGAGACATGAAACACCGGATGAATCAGATTCATTTCACTAGGCAACTTCAACTTGTAAGATACCTTGCCAACCCTTTTTAAGATCTCATGAGGACGAACATCAACTTTCCTTTTTACCAAAATGGACCACAACTTTCATTGGAAAAACTTTCAAGTAAACCCAATCACCCACTTTGAATTCAATGTCTCTTCTCCTCACATCGACATAAGATTTTCGACCACTTTGGGTTGTTCTTAACCTTTTCCTAATCATCCTAACCTTCTCAAGAGCATCTATAACCAGATCCGGTCTCAATAAATCCACCTCTCTGAACTCAAACCAACCAACCGAGACCTTCCCCTAAGCCAACTTGTCCTCCATATCACCCACAATCTCAAAGAGTGTATCGCACTAAAGCCACCAACATATCTCCTCAATCCAAAAACATGAAGAACTGAACAAACCATAATCATATCCCTAGGCAAATCCCATCCATATGCAACCTTACTAACTCCTTCTATGCTCTAAAAGGACATTACAATCATAACTCAATTGTCAACCTTGAATACACCTATTCCACTTGTTGCCACGAACCACTATCTCCACCCCCCCTCCCGGGAGATAAACTCTACTCTACCATCTCTTCACCTAAAACTTCCAACTCTAATAAGGTGGAATCAAGGCTTTGCTTAATCTAGACCTCTTAAACAAAGGAGATCTGGAACCATCAAGAATACTGCACCACCATGCTCAACTTCTATCAACCTAACTTCCAGTCTAACCAACCGATAGACCCCAATAGTCTCCTCTTTGCCACCATCAACCTCACATGCTAGGCTACCTAGAGCACTGACCACAATATTAGCCTTATCGGAGAAAATTAATATACACTCATTTTATAATCTGTAAGGATTTCTAACCACCTTCTTACTATCCATAATCCACACCTATCATATTTAGCAAACAACCTCTCATTCCCCGAGGCTTGCAACACTACCCCTAAATGATTCACAAGCTCTAAACAAATCAATACCTCATCACCACAAACATAACAAGGTAGAGTTTTAAGACCCTATTCAAGAAACCCACAAACACCACCAGTGCATAAGTCAACCAAACAACTCCATCAATACTAATAATGCTCACTCCTAGTCCGAAAAGACACTCAGGGATATCACCTATCCTCATCCTCACTTGGGGACAAAACTCATACCAAAGATCAATCTTAGAGAAGTGACTAACCCGTTGTAGTTGACCAAATTAATTGATCATCCTCAACCATCATATTACAACCTTACGGGTTCTACACTCTTTGGAAGCATGCTATGCAAGCAACCAAAACTACCACAAGACCTCCAACCCATCAAGCTAAGTTCAACCAAGATCATAAGACAAGGCTCTATGCAACAAGAACATGGGGCAACCCCCATAGACCCCTCTCTCAATCCATTGGTGCTAAGTCCTCATTCCACAAGAATACTTATAATATACATACACATACTTTCAAAGAGGCAATAGTCATTTTTCTTTCCAAATTATTTCAATACACAATTGATCTTAAAAGTCAAACACCATTCACAATAATTTATACTTAGGCTCAAATGCCAAAATCATAATTTCTTAGCCATAAGATCCATGCATAAGAATAGCCTATTCATACACAAAATGGTACAAGCACCCCAAATGCTCAATGATTCAAAACTAAAGATATATGTATGATCACATTATTGTCATAACCAACATTTTGTAAAATTCGTACCATAAAATAAAATTGGGATTAGCTATAACATAATTTCTAAAAATAATCCATGTACATGAATGTATAGGGCTTAGCTATAACATAATTTCTCAAAATAATCCATGTTCGTGAATGTATATGCTGTGATCAATGATGGAGTGACATGGGTAATTAAGACTCAATCTAAAATCAATATTTATAATATGAAATTGAAGTTAAAACATAATCAATTCCACATTTAAATCCATAGTGTAATCGCTCATGCATAAATAATTCAAAAAGGGGACATGCATGCTTATAATTTCATAAACCTAAAGTAAATCCTCATATAATGGTTTAAATCACATTAAAATCAGCAAATATACACTATCCATGCATCAATAGAATTTTAAGAATCATAATATTCAAAATCTCAAATTAAATTAAGCAAAATTTATGTAGGTTTTCTTGAAAATAATTTTGGGTCTCCTTGATTGGAAGGAATGAAGGATCAACCCTCATACACATGAATCCTACTAGCACCAAGGAATAACACAAGAAATATCAACTCTATCAAAGCACCCCACTCAAATGTCGACACAACATTGGCCTTACCTAGGGTCAACTAAGTCTTAGGAAAAGCAATAGAAGAGAACTTATTCATAAGCTCCGGTAATAGCCCACTAGGCCCCAAGAAGCTCCTAACCCAAAGAAGTCACGGTCTAGGCTAATCTCTAATCACTTTCGTCTTACTAGGGTTCACCTTAATACCATCAACCAACATTACACGACCTAGGAAGGCAACCTCTGACAACCAAAATCCTCATTCCTCCTATTTAACATCCAACCTTCTTCCTTAAACTTTATTGTACTACCCTCAATGCACTACCTCATTAGGGAACACAAACTATCATATCATTACCAAAACCACCATAAGCCTATTAGTGTAGGGGCTAAAGTTCCAAACCATCATATCATTACCAAAACCACTATAAGCCTATTAGTGTAGGGGCTAAAAGATCATGAGACTTGTAGGTATAACTGGTGCACTAGTCAAACCAAAAGACACTACCTCAAACCCAAAATATTAGAAAGGGATATTCAAGGCCTCATCTACCACCAATAACAATTCTATAAGCAAAGCAACTTAGGTTCAACACCTCCAATTCTCACAAGATGGTAAATGCGACCCCTTAGAGACCAATTGTACCTTATGACAAGAAATAGACCTACCTCCCTTGCTACCATTTAACAACCAATCAATCCCTAGTATGACATCAAAATCTACTGCACCAACTCCAACAAACTGCAAGCACGACCTAATACAATACCAACCCAGATCAAAACCTATGAACCTCTTAGCAATGATATATTCAACAAAAGGATAGAAATCAAGGTCCACACAATAACTTGGACACACAAGACGCCCCACTAGCAACCAAAAGAATAAAGAAATAAACAATGGCACACCAGCCCCAACAATGCACACACATCAAAATTGAGGAAACTTCAACTTATCGGTAATAGAATCGGACACATCATCCCCTCCTTGAGCCACTTGATCAACATGACCACTTCGATCCAAAAGTTGACCACCCTTACACTTCCCTTGGACACATGCACAATCCACTAGCTTGTGACCCACTTCATTACATCCATAACAAGCACTAGTATTCCTCAAGCATGGGCCACCATGATATATCTCACACCTTTGACACTTAGGATTAGTCATCACACCATTACCCCCTTTACTTCTAGTGTGTCTATGAGGAAAATCCTTTTTCTTATGTCCCACTTCGCCGCAATCAAAACAAGCATTGATGCCTTTGAAAGATAGGCCCCTATGAACCTTATCACATGTTGGAAACATGATATCACTTCTATCCTTGAAACTTTGGAACTTTCCTTCAACATGGACCATCTTGGCCTCACTACCTCTCCTCTTACTATTTGTAGTCCCGGAAGCACCCACTTATTGCTCGAGGTGAGTTACCAATTTCGCCGCCACTTTGACCATTTTCCAAAGAGCATCGCAAATCTCCATATTTATCTTATCACCGTCCTGAGTAGCTTGAGACATATCCTAGAATGTAACGGTTAGGGCTAACAATAAACCCTAGGAGATCTAACTCTATTGCATGGCATGGATCATGAAGAAGCGAAACATTTCCTAAAATGTGTCATAGCCTCCTACTCATAGTTATTGTGCACAACACAACCATGAATAAGACTCTAATCGACGCGGTGTATTGGACTTTGAGGATCTATCAACCTAGTGCTTTGATACCAAGTTTATCACGACTCAAGCCTAATGCCTAGACGTGACCGACGAATAGGGAACCCGAAAAAACCCCAAACGAGCCTTATAGCATATCATTACACATCCTTGATCGCGGAAGCCATTAAAATGATAATAAAAGATAAGCATACACAAGGGGAGATTGGAACTAAGGGAACCTCTTTCATATCATAGCAACAAGAGCCAATAGAGTCAAGGCTCATAACATAGATACTCCATATGTCCAACAATACCTCTACTACATAAAGATAAGAGTGGGGCCAAGAAAAACCAACCGGGCTCACCCTCATAGTCAAATCGAATATAAAGAAGAGTGGTCTCAATACATAACAAGAGATAGAGTAGACTAAGATCCTCGAAGTGGAGGATTCACTAACTAGCTTGAATAGCACAGAACTAGCCACCTAAAGGAGGATGATCAATTTGGGCTCTGGTTCCTACATGGTGATATCATGTAGGCAAGAGTATGCGTTAGTAGGTTTGAATATACAAAGTATGAAATATGCAATGCAACAATAGATAGGCATCATAATCAAAATGCATAATATTAAGTAATAGGCATAATATAATAATACGTCATGTATGATGAATGCTTGAGTAAAACATGCTTAAGTAACTCATGCTCATATGGGATATCATATGTGTAGAAGAGACCAAGCTAACTATTCAAGGTTTAAATCCCTTGGTGGTTGTGTGGTGTAAACCCCTCATATGGTTGATGATAATCACACCTTATCAATACGATGATGAAATATAACCTCCTCGCATGGTTAATGAGTATAAATCCCCAACATGGTTACCCGGGCCCTTGTCCCCCATCGGATCGGGTATGGTCTAATGCAACACTTTATGTAGAGTATATCATATACATAAGCTCATTTCATCATCATATAGTCATTCATATCATATCTCATGCTTTGGACCTTCAACTCCTCAAGAAACCACATTCAAACATTTTATCAAACACTTAGAGGGTGTGAAGTGGTAGTATAAAACCATGCAAATTAGAGATGCGATTATGCAAGAAAATCCATTGTAAAACCATCAATCAACACCTTGCAACATATTCAAGACATATACATCAAAACTCCTCATCAAATCTTACAATATATCCAAGATTTATAGCTTAAAACATAGCAAAACAGTCATAACTTTGCATAGCTTTAACATAGTATGCAGTAAATTTAATAATAAGCAAGACCCATTTGTAAATCAACTTTAAAATATGCAATTTGAATAAAAGGAGGCTTGGACATCATAGGTGAAAGGAACCCAAGAAAGAAACCCACATACCTTAGCTTAGGGATGAACTTGGTGAAGATTGGAGATGGAGACTTGAAGCTTGAAGAAGAACCTTGAAGGAGACCTTAGCTTAGGATGAGGGTTTGGGACTTGAGTTTTGGGAGTGAAAATATGTCTAAGTGTTTTAGTGAGTATTGGGGAATGTTTTGGTTGATATGAGGGTGAAATTTGGCTAAGTATAGGTAAAAACATGTATGGGAACCCTTGGGCCCAAGACCCAATGTTTTGGACACGAAAATAGAAAAATGCTCAAAATAAAGCACTAGCGCATTGCGCCAGTGTCGCGGAATACACACTGGAATTTGCATTCATAAATTTTTGTAATTGCTAAATCTTGCTTTTTAATCGGGGTTAGACCCGTTTTCCCCTAATTTGGACCCCAGAACAAGAATCCGAAGTTAGATTTTTGAAATAACAAATGAATTTTGAGATATATAAAAATTAAAATTTTGAGCATTCCGAGGCACATTTTTTGGCACTTTTTGGGGTCGTTACATGGTAGAATCACTCCAAGGACTTGAGAATCAATGGTTTACCCAATGATCAATGTTAGCAGTTTGATTTAGCTTATCCTCGACTGATAAATCAAGCTGATGCAAAACTCTATGAAAGCACTCAATTTTTGTGATTCAAAAATTCAAATGTAAATCTTAATTTTTGTCTTTAAATTTAACTTTTCAGATTGTTTTTTGTTGCATATTATTGATATAAAACTTCATTCATTCTAATAAAGTTTTGTACCACTTTTCATTTCAAATGCTAATTTTTTTATTTTTGCCACATGCACGTTACCATAAAGTCTTTAATTTTGCCTTACGGTAGTATAAAATCTTTAGTTTTATCGAGTACTTGTTTTATATTTATATACTCACAAAATTCCATTCACATATTTCATCATTTTGTTACAACGTTACTGTACTAATAAAGACCGATATGAAAAAAGTTTCACTTACCTCCCCTAGTCTCAAGGAATTATACTCAGCGGATACATAAAAAGCACTAGAAATAATAAGAAAAGCAAGAACAGAAATAATAATAATGAGAGAAAATAAAAGTAATGATTTATAAAGAAAAAAAGATTCATTCTTATTTGTCACTCGAATCTATTAAGAAGCTCGCTAAATATAAGACTTCGCAGATAAGGAATTTTATCCTAGTAATGAAGACAATTGATGTACTAGTTGAATCTATATTAATTGTTCCCCGAAACATTAATAAATCAATGAACATAATATTATGAAATTACAGTCCTAGGTCTCTGTTAGATTAGTTCAGTGGCACTCCTTGAAACAGAAATCAAAACACTACTATCTATGTTGGAAGACTTTCCATTAACAAAAACTATTATGGAAGTGTGGTGGCATTGTAGTGCTTTGAGATGATAATATACTGGATTTTAGTGAAATTTCCATTACAACATAAGAAGTTGAAATGACGACCCTGAAGATCATTTTTAGTATTTTATTTTTCAAAAAATTCCATTTTACCTCTCGATAGTTTCTTCCAGTCTTATTTGATTGATTGTGAAAGTTAGCTTTTGAAAATTTTATGAAAAGTTAGGATTTGCTAAAAAATTTAGTTTTAAAGGTTTAAGTTGTTTAGTTTTGAGTTTCAAAGTCATATGAAGTTTTGAGTATCGAAATGGAATTTCATTAATTCCATCAGTTCTAAAATGTGAAAATTGAACTAGAAGAGTTATCGGAATCATATTTGGAGTAGTTATGTAGATTTGAGATCCAAAGTTGAAAATTTAATTGAAATTTGAAAGAAGTTTGACTTTGGTCAACATTTTGAATTCGGAAACTCGGATTGGATGTTTGGTAATTTTGTTGGATTCAGGAGGTGATTTCAGCTCTAGAATAAGCTTTTGTATAATTTTTGGATGTACCAATAGCGCTTTGATATTTTTAGTGCCTTAATTTAGTTTAATTGTGACTTATCGAGTTTTAGATCAAGGAGACCTTGGATCAATTCTTAGCGATTCCACTAAATCTGAAGTATTACATTCAGTAGGCTTGCATATATGGCTTGAGTGTACGAGATTACGAATGAATTTCGAAAGTCTGTTCCATGATTTTTGTGCCTAGTTAAAATTGCTAATATCTGGTCTCTCATTACTCTTCGCATTCGCGACATGCCTTTCTGCCTTTGCTAAGGTCATGAATTTAGACCTTTATGTTCGCGGCAGTAGGTTTGCATTCACAAGAGGGTCGATCAAATTGTTCTCTGTGTTCATGGAGATAGTGACGATGATTTCATAGGGTTAATTTCCAATGAACTATAAATTATTCCTAGATTTAGGTTTTGAACATTTTCACCATCTTTCAACTTTGGCAGGTCGGTTTAAGTTTTCAACTGATTTTTCATGGGGATTCCATTAGGTAAGTTATTTGTCACGATCCAAGCCTAGGCGTAGAGGTTACACGGAGAATGGGAAGCTCGAAGGCAACTCAACAAGTCTCTTAGCATATCGTTTGCACATCCTTGATTGGCGAAATATAAAATAAATATTCAACGAATAATTCTAGGGGAATAGGGACTTATGGATCACGCTATGAGGATAGATAGGGGAAAGGGATTTGCATGAATCACGTAACAAGCAAGTACTAAGGGGAGGGTAAGTAGGACTCAAGCTATGGGAAGATAGAGACTTAGGACTTTCATCACTTTCCATCACTATTAATAGCGTCAAATAGTATCATATAAGGGATAGGGTCTAAGGGATAAGTTTCCATGAAATCTCAATATCAAATCATAGGTATATATCGCAGTATCCAACAACACCTCTAAGCATGAATAGGACAGGGGCCAAGACATGTTCAAGACTCACCCTCAAACTAAAAAGTAAAGTGGAATGAAGTCTCAACATAAGTAAGATAGAAACCGGATACTGTCCCCGAACTAGGGGGTTCACCAACTCTCTTCTTTCAATGATCCAAAGCTAACCACATAGAGGATATCGATGAGCATCATTCCCTACATGGTTAAATCATGCAGGTATAGAAGTATGCGTCAGTACTTGTAATGTACTGGTATGTAGGTATGCAATACGTGACATGGAAATAAACAATGAGTTGATTCATGGTAAATCTTATGAAAAAATAAAAATGATACATTTACAAAGGCATTAGTAAGTTGTAATTAAGCTAATATTATTTAAACATAAAGGACAACTTTAGAAGAAACATGGCATGATGCATAAATGAACATAATTGAAAATAAGCAAATTATATAAACTTGGAATATACATATGGGTGATCATTTAGACATCTTACTCTCACCATAGAACATGGAACATATGATAAATAAAGTATTTACCCTTACTTGAATACATGATAGATCACATAAATTTAAATTAGTGAGAAATACACGATGTCATACATAATTAAAATATTAATATTCTTGGGTGAACAATACATCACTTTACATAAAAGACTATTTTATTTTATAAGAAACATTGGTAATCATAATGGAGACCATCTTACACACCTGTAGACATCATCATGTACCTTTAGGAGAAATACCATTTGAACTTATGAAACAATGAATCATAGGAACTTTAAATCACCTTTGAACATAACATAAAGGAAACATTTAGTTTATCATAAGAGGATCTCTTGGGAACATGAGGAGAACTTGAACATAAGTTAGAGCAACTTATAACTGACATAAACCATGTGAGCTAAGTCATGGAGTCCCGATGTTTCCCCTACACCGGAAGAAAGGGGGAAGTCACTTGCCAAGACGACCTCCTAAGATGTCAAAGTGGATCCAGTAAAGCCATGCTATTGAGCAACCTCTACTATCGGTTGATCTAGAAATCAATCACTACTAACAGGTGATTCCTATTTCCTATGGTGGCACGTAGTTATGGGATAATGTAATTCTAACTAACGGTCTCACGCCTCTTCTAACGAGGAGCTTCCACATCCATCCCAAGGTCCACTCAGTACTAAGTAAACTCTCACGGAATAATCATAAGCATGAATCATAAAATTCAATAGTGAAGAGGTATTCTACTAATCCATCTCATAAGCCTTTTAAACCAATGGAGGAGAATTCTACTAACCCATCCCATAAGCATTTAGAATATTAATCATCATCATAAGGACAACTCTTGTATCTTGGCTAAGCCTCTACTATTGGCTAGCATCATAATCTTGGCTAAGTCTCTACTATCGGCTAGCACCATCATCATATGCCTCTACTAGCGGGCCATTGTAGTCTCACGATCATAACTAGGTAGGGACTCACATTTCTTTTATTCATTCATTCTTGACTCTAACGAGTTTAATTAGTCCCAAATAGCATATAGAGAGTATGGTCATGACACGCATAAACTTGTACACTATAATATCATAAGGAAGACCTTCAATAATACATGAATTTCATATCACTTCAACAAATTGCACAATATTTATAGCTTTGAATATCAAAAACTAGCTCATCAAACCATCACATCATAGTATCAAATAAAGAGTTTCATATCATTCATAGCATTTATAACATTCTCATGAACTCATATAATGCTTAATTTCCCTTCAACATTATCAACATTCATAAATCACATGTACTGCCATAAAGCTTTCACCACATAAGAGATTTGCCACATAATTTAGTCAAAACATGGTGGATATATGTATTTAAACTTTAAATCATGCAATTCAAAGTATAAAACATGAGAGGAGTAAAAATAAAGTCATGTAAGAATCATTCAGAATAATCCACCAACATACTTGTAAAACCCCAATTTGGGTGTCATGAAAACCGTTCAAAAAGTCATAATATTTTCAAATCTTTCAAGATGCTATAGCTTACAATATCTTAATGTAATAAGCATATCATAATCTCAATCGTTAGTAGGAGCCCATACACTAATAAATCAATAACCAATAATTTTCAACATATTTCATGTAATGAAGTGATAATAGAAAATACTCAAAAAAAATTAGTCATTAGAATCAAAAAATTTGATAGAAATAGTTTTCGAGCTCCATGGGTGGAAGAACTCATGGATGGAAGACCCACATACCTTAAACTTGGAGTTTCTTGAAGAAAAATATGAGGAGAACTTGGGGCTTGACTTGGTTTTCTTGAATTCCAAAGCAAGTTCCTGAAGTCTTGAGATTGAATGGAAGGTTTGAGAAGATTGGAGAGGATTTTTGAGAAATTTTGTGGGGTTTAGGGCTAGAAAACGACTGAAGAATGAGGAATTCTCGTATATATAGGTGTTGGATTTTTACTCAATTGCCCTTAAGCGAAAAAAAGAATTTTCGGGACTTTTTGAACTAGGGAGCGGCAAGTCCACGACGCGAACTTTTCGCATACCCCTACTGGTTGCAAAATTTCACTGAAAAAAATTATTTTTTTAACACGGATAACCTATACCTTGTAGGTAATCGTTTCCCCACTCAATTTTACCCCATGAACAAGAATATGAAGTCGGATTTGCAAAATTATGCATAAACTTTAAGATATTAAAAAAATGCATCATAGAGTCTTCCTGAGCTACGTTGAGGGGTGTTACATTATTTCTCGACCTATATCTTCATTACCCATTGATTATTACTTCTTGATTTTTAACCTCCAATTTAGTGATTTCAATTAGAGATTCTGGGATTTTTCATAAACTCGAATTTTGGCAAAAATGATGATTGTGGAGTGATTTTTACTACATTTTTGAAATGATTTTTGTGAGTAGACTTCTAATTCCTTGAGGGACCTTTTTATATAAATATTTTCAAATTTTAACCCCATTCCAAAACTGAATTTTTCCACCACTTTGCCTATTCTCCCCAAATTTCGTGATTTTGGTGTCTTTAGTTTTGAAATTTGATTGTGAATCATTATTTGACTAGATTATGATACTTTGGAGTATATTCAAAAGGGGAAAGCTCCGGCATTAGAGTAATCATGATTGTTGTATATCAAATTAGGTCTTGAGCCTAATTCAAACTTCTAAAGTTAGCTTAAAAAAAGGAAGATCGTCCATGACTTATTAGAAGTTCGAAAATTACATTCATTCACCTATATAAATATCCTATTCATCACCTTGCTCTTACCTCTGAATCCAAAGTTTCACTGTCCGGTAGAAAACTAAAATATTAAAAAAGAAGTCATTATTTAATTGATATGGGACATTTCATTCATCAGCTAACCTATTTAGTTCTTTTCAGGAAGCATCAATGAGGTGTTTCACACCGCTTGTATACAAATGAGACAAGTTTGGTGATCCATATATATAGCTTTACACTTCTACACCGTCAAGACTCATAAAATGTAAATATCAATAATAAGTAAAATAAATTCACATTATAAATAGGAGTATGTATTATGGGTCGATATATATTTAAAATCAAAATTATTAAAATTGATTTATTAGTTGATTTTTAAATTATGTAAATCAAACCAATTTGATTTTTTCTTCTTTAGGTTACGTTTTGTTTTGTCCTTGGTGCATATACTTTTATCTTCTTCTTTTATGAGCTAGTTAAGAAATGAAAAATATTGGTTTTGTCATAAAACGCATACAAATAAATACTAAATGTTGGAAGTATTATAAAAATAGAGACAAAAGAGGAGAATCTTCTTTTTTGCTTCCAATTGCGTTCATATGTATCCGATTTACTTTTATTGTCTTTATAAATTATCATTTTTGTTGTCCACTCTAGTCATTGTTTCATACCTAGTATTTAGTGCTTTTGGGATAATATTTTTGAGATGAGGGTCTTTCGGAAACAATCTCTCTATCTTTATAAAATTATGATAAGATATGCATATATTTACCCTCCTAAGTTCCCACTTGCATGATTTCACTAGATATATTATTGTACGGAGGTATACAAAAAATTGTCATAAACATGACATTAATCATAAAAATTATTTAAAATATTCAGACCTAAATACCTAAGGTATTGAAAAAAAAATGAAAATCAGATTATGAAGGAGCTACTATGTATTTCAGGAAAATGCCAAGCCGTGAAGCTAAAATTTTGATGCTCATAATCTTGGTGAAGGTTCAATTCTATTAGAAAATAATTAAGATTATTAAAAATTTATAAAGTTTGAATCGGTGTATATACCAAAACAAGAACTAAGGAGTTCTTGATGTATTCCTTTGTTTTTCATCTAGTGCTTGTTGTTCTTTATTATTTTTAGAGAAAAAAAATTTGGTAAAAAGTATGAAATTTGTAGGTCTGCGTGTTGTCTTTCTATTTAAAATTTTGAGATATATTTTACCGTTTAGGTATACGGTATAACATATGGGACATTTCTCTTCCCACGTATACGGTGTACCTTTTTATTTTTAATTTGGAAATAATT
>JAABOM020027534.1:0-17724 GCA_011800125.2 Solanum clarkiae
TCTACTCTTCCTTGTCCGAGGCTTCCTGTGGAGATTGTGAGAGGTAGTTGTTTGCCATCCCAGCTGACTTCTTACTCTTATTTATGATTTTGTTCTATTCTAGAGACAATATCATTTGATACTTGTATTTCGTTTCAAGTCCATTGTAATACATTAGAAGCTTGTGCACGTGACAACCAGGTTTTGGGGGGATTTTCATCAAATTAAACTTTTATTTTTATTATAATTCCACGTTTTTAAGGTTATAGTTGGGTTGTAGGCTGACTTTTCTTGGTGGGATAAGACGAGTGTCATCATGCCCATTTTTGGGTCATGACAAAATCATGGACTCCTAAGCATGTATTAAACTAATGAAAAGCTCCTATGATTTGTAAGTAAAATGTTGAACCCTTATACTACGTATTAAACTCATGAAAAGCTTCTATGATTTGTAAGTAAAATGTTGAACCCTTATACTACATTCTACCCTCTTGTGAGTGAATAATGTCTACGTGAAGGGGTCTAACATGATAACGATTTTACCCTCATGTACAAACTAAAGCTCATGAAGAGGAGTCAAGCATATTGAAATCTCTACCCTCATGTGTAATGCAATGCCTTCTAAAAGGGGTCAAGTTCATGAAATGTTTTTACCCTCTAGTACAATGTATATGCCCACGTGTAGGGGTCAACCATATGAATGAGCTACTCATCCCATGTTATCATGTCTATATAAGTCATTCAAGTTATGATGAAATTTATAATTATTTCATGTATTCCGTAGGATTAGACCTAGTACCAAAAGAGGCTTAAGGTGGGGGTTCGACCTAATGGGTCCTTATGTAAAGTCTTGGTCTCTTAACTATGTGCCACCATAGGATTATATTATTTCTCTAAATGGGCTTTACCAGTGGATCCAACTAGGACAAGTTTCCCACTTTGTGGAGTCATGCTTAGTTAACCTTGGCAAGTAACCACTCTTTTATTCGGTGTGGGGTAAACATTGGGATATCAAGTAGTAGCTCATTTTATCTTATATGTCGGTTAGGGTCTACTCCTACATATGTATGATATATTATGCAAGTTTGACTGTTTTCATGCATATTTTAAATTAAGCATTTATCATACATATCATATTGAGCTTATGTCTAATGATTATGATTATGCATCTGGAATATTGTGGATTATGTCTTTTGTTGTATTGCACTCTACATACTTAGTATATTCTAAGTACTAACACATACTTTTTGCCTACATAATCTAACCTTGTAGGGACCAGAGCTCCTATTCATCCTCTTCCTGCATGTGGCTAGTCGGATCCTTTAAAGACTACTATTGGTGAGTCCTCTATTTTGGGGACAACATCCACTTACTTTCATGCTTTTGTTAAGACATGTCTGTTTGGATTTCTATTTTTTGAGGGTGAGCTTGGGTGATTTCTTGGCCCTTGTTCCACTCATACTAGAGGTGTTATTGGATATGGTTGTTTATGTATCGAGCTTGACTCATATTATGTCTATGTAATTATGAAAGACTTCCCTTAGTCCTTTTCCCCTCTATGTTTTTTGTATGTTGTTGATGTGATGGAAGTCCTAAGTCCCTAAATACTCCCATAGCGTGAGTCATACTTACCCGTCCCTTAGGCTTATTTGCTATATGATTCGTGCTTATCCTCTTCCCTACAACATTCCCATAGCTTGAGTCCAAAGCCCTGTTTCCCTTAGAAATTATGTGCGATATGTTTATGGCTCTTTTATGCTTCCATGTAACCAAGGATGTGCTACGTATGCTTAAGAGGCTTATTTGGGGTCTCTTCGGGTTCTCATTCACCATGTCACGCCTAGATTCTAGGCTTGTCTCGTGATAGAACTATTAAATCAGATGTTTCCTCTTGATTGGAAGTACCTGAAATAATAGAAGATTTGATTGACCAAATCCATTATGGATCTGATTCGTTCTTTACCTGGAAAGTATGGAACGATTATGGCAACATCAGGGATTACTGTACAATCACTGGCTCATAAATGGTTGTTGTTGGATAAGAGAAACTCCTAGATAGGTATTATACTAGATAGTACTCTAATTTGATTGGATTGGATTGATTTATATTGGATTGTTATTGATTTTCCATTGTCTACTCTTTATCCTTTCTTTGGATAGAGATTTGACATTCTGATTGAGTATTTTCTGAGTTGATGTTATTCTATATTATTCTAGCTATATCTGTTTCATTAAGTCATTTTACATACTCGTACATTCAATATACTGACATCCATTTGGACTGCATCATTACATGATGCAGAGACATGCACTAGAGATCATCAATAGGCGCTCCATTGAAGATCTATTTCACACATTAACTGATTGGTGAGTCCTCCTAGACTTCAGGATGCACATGATTTGTTTAATCTAGCTTTCTAGAGTTAGACTTAGATTAGCTTTATTTTGATTTGAGGTAGTCATGGGTCTATCATTGGTACCATTGAATAGTTGATAGAGGCTTCATAGACTAGAGTTTGATTTGTTGAGAGTTGAACATTTATTTTGGCTAGTTTCTTTCTTACTAGTCTTATTGAGTTGACTTGATTTTCTACTTACTGAGATTGTCTACTCCCTTTACTATCTCTAGTCTTCTCCTGAATTATTGAGAAATGAGAATGTTGATTGAATGAATGTGATGAGGTCGAGTGGTTCGTTTAGGGACTAGCAATAGTATCTGGGTGCCGGCCACATCCAGGTTACCCACCTAGGGCATGACAATTAGTGTATCTTATCAGAAAAGTTACGAATCCTAAAAAAATTCACGACTCTTTGAAAAAGTCACAACTATTCAAAAAAAAAAAAACACACAATTCTTTGAAAAGTCACAACTCAACAAAAAAGTCAAAACCCTTTAAAATAATTACAATCCTTTAAGAAAAAAATATATTTTTCAAATAAATCTAGATGAGAGTTTTTAATTGGGGTATTACACTAATTTAATAATAGTTTTTTTAAAAAAAAATAGGGGAAGTAAGATATATCATTTGAAAATTAGGTAAAAAAAAAACTATAAGCTATATATATATATATGGTGTCACGATTTGATTTCTCAAGCCGCAATAGCACCAACCCCAAGCCGCCGATAGGTAAGCGTAACCCAATCCTGGAACCCTAAGCAATGGGCTACCCAGTGAAAGACAACCCTACTAAGTAAAAGTTGCCACAATAAAGTTAATAAATATATAAATACTGGAAAAAAATAACATACCAATCCCACCCCAAGACCTTACATTGTCGGTACTTGAGTCATAATACATAAAACAAGAGTAAAGGTTTTTCAATACAACATCAACGCAGACTATCTCTGAGTACAAAATAAAGATAAGTCCAAAAGTAGTGAGATGAAAATCGGTAACTCTGGACCCCAGGAGCTCACTAAGATCTCCGAAGTCCTTAGCTAGCTCTGCACAATAGAAAATCAAAAGTGGGGACTCACACTATAGTCTGAAGGAGGCAGAAATGTAGCATGAGTACCAAACAAATTGTACTCAGTAGGCATAGGCCAATTGAGCTCTATATATAAAGCGAGTATAGATAACATGAAAAAATGCCATGTAAAGTGCAAGTAATAAGATAATCGGTCGAACTAACATGCAAATAAATATATAGGATGACGAGAAGAGATAGGAAGTGTACCTAGGAGGATCACGTCTATCATCTGCTGGCATGAAGGACAGATTACGAAATCAAATCGATAATAAATATGAGAAATAACGACAAAATTTTGGCTAGTTCATCAACCTAGGAACTAGTTCGAACCAACCTAGTCAGGAACATACTCAAATTCAAAGAGAAGAATCACCCCACCATAACTATCAAGTCCCTGAAAAATAGAATGACACAAGTAGTACGAATATAAGCAAACAAAATCAACCAGCGCCCTATACCATCGGCGTTACAAGCAATAAATAGGACCTTGACTGACATCCATACTACCATGGGACCACACAACAAACAATATACTAGGGATGACGATGCATAATGTAATGCATGACACCTCTCTGCCACATATAACCAAGTGTCGCACAACCTACCCTAACCCAGCTAACAAGGTAGGACCCATGGTTCCGCTTATCCGATTAAGTGAGTCATTGGCTAGGAGTTCTACAGGGGCTCAGGAAACCCGTAGACACTACCTGAGCCCGCATCAGGTCTTATCATAATAATCATTTCCGGCAATGATACTGGAGAAATATTAGCAGTCAAGTGCAAAAAGGGCATCGACGCATTGCTTAGTTAAATCATAAAAAAACTAAGGTCATCTTATATAACCCTCATAATCAGTAGTAGAAGGAGTATGTCCCAATGGCTCGAAGTATTAAAATCCAAGGAACATGCGTTCCAAGTGATACGAATCCCAAAAAAACTAGTTAATTTAGTAAATATTCATATCATAAAACCAATTCGGCATAATACCATCTTCGTAGTAGGAAAAACCGTATCACTACTCTCACTCCCATGCACAATGATGAACCAATGCATGACCAGGATCGTACCACAAAAATAGTATGCATGAAAAAACAATACAATGCATCCCACCCTATTACCCCAATAAGTCACACAAGATTAAGAAAATGGACCTGCATCACTATAGAGGCAAAGGCTGAGACCTGGGGTCCAGTTGCTCCAAATTCAAGGCCTCAGGCCCAACAATAGGTAGCCGTACATAGTACAAATATGTAAAATCATGGAAACATCACATGATTTCAACTAATGATATGGCTAAAGAGCCTCAAATGGCTACGAGAAAGCTAGGAGCCGGAATCTGTCTTAAAATCCATGGCCTGTACCAAGTCCAAAACTGAGTCAATTGAACTAGTCCCTAGCCATAAAAACCTCTCAAATCTCTGAATCTAAACTAGACACTTTACTCTACAATAAGCCTTATTCCTAAAGCATGATTTCTAATCTAGAATGAGGTACTAACAAGCTAATCTAGGGCTACGACAATCTATCAAAAACTCGGCCACAAATAAACTCCACCGAAAGTCAAAACTAACTAAAACCACTATAAGAGTCTGTAATCACACACTAAGGATGAATCTCATTCTAAGTACAACCATACTCTCCCCTAAAACATAATACACACCTCTGAGGTTATAACACAACTCACACCCCATACCGGAGTCTAAAAAGGAACTTTACTAGCCTAAGGTTTGACCTAGTCTAAGGTCGAATACATGATTCACTACGTAGGACTAAACACCTCATATTAATACATAACATAGCCGCTAACTCTAACTAAGGTCCCCCAAAGCCTATCCTAGGGACCCAGCCGACAACCCTTAAAGCCTACCCCAAACTAAGGCTCAGTCACAATCATGGGAATGAGAAGGAAGGGGAGGGAAAGGGATACAAGGAAATTTTAGTACAAATTAATATCAAATGCATACTAAATATTATTAGGAAGAGCTTAGTTAATAACAACAACGCTGCGTACCTCAAAATAGATCATGCGTGTTCCAAAATCACTCCATGGCAGCTATCTACGCCCAAATCACCTCCAATTGCTGCCACACAATCAAATTATTGATCTACATGATAAAGTGGTGTTTTTTAACATTTTTCTAAATTTTATGTTATGCATCACACATTGTTTAAACCTTTTTTGTGTGTGCCTTTAAAAATTTGAACAAATTAATATTGGATACGTGCGATGCATGTGTTCAACAACTAGTAATCTAATAGTTCAAACAATACTAATTTCATAAGAATTAGTACTGTAAGAATAAAAGTAAAGAAATTGAAAAAATCTAAAAGTGTCTGTATTAGAGGGTAAAATATTAAGTGTCTATATCTATAATGAAAAAACATAATAAGTTAAAACTCATTTTTCAATTGACTATCTTTTCACTAATTAGTTTTATGTTATGCATCACAAATCATTTAAAATTTTATTTTATGTGTGTGTAATTTTAAAAAGTTTGAAAAAATTAATATGTGATACACGTGCAATGCACGTGATCGGCAACTAGTAATCTAATAATTCAAATATCTTAGCTCAACCTTACTAAATCACATGTTAAACCACACCAATACCATGGACTTAACCCATTTGATGTCTTTAATATAAGTTATAATTTTTATCAGCCATCGATCATGATAAATTAGTAAATGTCTTATCTCAAAGGATCAGTTAATGTCTAACCAAACAAATAATCTTGAAATTCAATACAATTAATATTTTTAGTGATTTTAGTCTACGGAAGAAGCTATTAATCTATCAAGAAGAGAAATAACATCTGCTCATTCTCAGTAACAAATTTCTTTTTTATTCTTTCTTTATCAACTCTAACATTTTCACAAAGAACCATCATGTCGAAAATAATATCGTCAGAAAAATTGAGAATCTGAGATTGAAGTAGTATTATCTCCTATCTCCTCTTCTTTACGTGATCACTTCAACAACAAGAAAAATATACATACACCTTTTTTAATGAGAAAAATGTCAACTTTAATTTGCAAAATTGAGGGGTATATCTGTCATTGCTATTTTTTCATTGTCATATGAAATGCAGATGAGGGCATATTTTATGTCTGTTTTGAATATTTTTTACCAAGAGTGGTAACTGAAATATGAAACTGCTCCATTGTTGACCATTTCTCCTAACAAGAATAATTTTTTAATATTGAAATTATCTATTGCTCACATCAATGAAAAAAGAGTCACTTAGCATTTATAGATTTTGTTAAGAGTTGAACATTTGTTCATATAATGACTCATTCAACTTTAATGATTTAATATGTAATTACTGCGCTATAATCCAATCATAAATTAATATTATGAGAGATTATCTAATATAATATTTAGTACAAATTTTAGTGATATGAAATAGCTATGAATTTATGAGACTCATGTGCATATTTTTTTGGGACTTACTGTCACACACCGAAGGGTACCTTGTCGTGGCTGGCACTTGAAGAACCATTGTTGATTCCCCGAGAGAACAATCAAGTCTCATCATCACATCAACTCAACAACGAAAGAAATACTCAAGTAAAGTAAAACATCATATAAAGGAATATAGCTCTAATAAAACATAGTTTCCAATGAATAAGTTTTGAAATAAAAAGCACTCAACATCTATAAAGCCTCTACTCAACAATCTAGATGGTACTATGAAAAACCATGGATACCCCAATCAAAGAAATAAAATAATCAATAAAAGTAAGAAAAATGAAAGGGCTCCTCCGGAAAGTAAAAAGGGCTCACCAATTATGAGAATGCACTTATCTAGACCTCAATGATGCACAGGCTGAAGTCCTCTATCACCTGTATCTGCATCATGAAATGATACATGTCCAAATGGAGGTTAGTACATAGACTATTTTGGTATGTAAAATAGCTCTTGAGCGTAAAGCTCAACTCACTCACCTCAACTCAAACAACTCATAACTCAACTCAACAGAAATGTAAGTTTTAAATAAAAATCATGCTTTTGAAAATAGACTCAGCAGTAGTAAACTCAGTTTGAAATTATCATGCTCAATCAGTATTTGCTTAGGAGTTTCTCTTAATAAACATCCAATCCCTCCACCTTTAGTTTGCTGATACACAACGAAGGCGACGTTGTTGCCATAGTCATCCTAAACTTGTCAAGGTAAAGGATGATTAACTCTCTCATAGATCCATAGTGAATGTCTATCTGTAATGATTCGGATATCATACTATGTCATTGGGACTTGAAATTTGTTTTGGATAAAGTTTGCACCAAGTGTTGTCTCAAGGGAGGACCACACGGCTTGTGTAAGGTCATACGGCTCGTGTGAGGTCATACGGCTCGTGTGAGGTCATACGGCTCGTGTGACCTCAAATGATACAGTACTTGGCCTTGATTTTGGGATCTTGACTCTTGGTGTGGTGTTACAAGCCAAGGCATTCCACGCAGGCACCCCACACAGGCTGTGTTACACAACTCAGGTCGTATCGAGGGGTCGTGGGATGATTTGTGCTTTAAACCCCACCATTTGGGGTTAAGTGAGGTGCCACGACCAGACATATGAGTCGTGTGGCATGAGATAGGCCGTGAGCCCCTCGTAAAGCTTCCGGAGTGAAAGTATTCTAAGTATAAAATCACTGTCTCATAATTTACTCATGCAATTTCCTAAGTATGGGGAGACAGGAGCACTAGACAAAGCGTGTGGCTTCACACAGGTCGTGTAGCCGTCCATGTGGTGAGTGTTTATGAAAAATCCTAGGTGTTGAGCCTTGACTCCAATTTTTCAAATTTAGCCTAAGTATGGGTTCAAGGGAACTCCAATGAACCGTGGAGTGCCACACAGGCCATATGGCCTC
Organism: Solanum clarkiae; assembly: GCA_011800125.2. NCBI lineage: Eukaryota > Viridiplantae > Streptophyta > Magnoliopsida > Solanales > Solanaceae > Solanum > Solanum clarkiae. Next base: position 8,318 of record JAABOM020027534.1, read on the forward strand.
AAGTGAAGTGGCTTCCGAGAAAATTTTCCTCCAATTCATTAATGACATTTTTGTGAATTTGGCTAAATCTATTGGTTTTTGGGGACTCCAATGCTATCTAATGAGTATATAAAAGACTTAACCCTATTTCAAACATTCAAAAAATCACTCCTTATATTTCAAACTCTCTCAAAAGCTTTTCACAAAAAAACTCTTGGAGATTCTCATTTTGGGAGCTAGGAAATTCAATTCTTCTTCAAATTCTTTGGGGGTTTCTTCATCTTGTTGATGATATGAATGCTTTGATACTTGATTTCCTTTATATCAAGGAGACCCAAGTTATTTTCAAGCAATTTCATGAATTTCTAGCTTACTTTAATTTGGAGTTTTAAATATTATGATTTCTTAATTTCCAATAAAGAATGGGTTGTGTTTATCTATTGATTTTAAGATAATTCAAGCTTTGAAATATTGTATTTAATCATTTTTATGAATCTATGATTGTGCATAGTCCCTTTAAGGCTTTAATCTAAGCATGGATTATTTATATTAAATTTTAAATGTGGATTTGGTTATAGTTCTACTTTAATTCCATAATATATTGTTGATTTTAGATTGAATGTCAATTACCCATGCTATTTCCACTTTTTTCATAGCATGTGCATTTCATGAGCATGGATTCATGAAATTATGAAGTGGGTTAAGCCCAATTATGCTAGGTATATAATATTTGACAAGATTCTAATTATGACAAGAATATGATCACATATATGTCTATGATTATGGCTCCTTGAGCATTTGAGTGCTTGCATCATTTTGCATATGAATGGGTTATTCCAATACACGAGTATTATGACTAAGAAAGTATAGTTTTGGAATTTGGGCCTAAGTATGAATTATTATGAATAGTATTTGGCTTTTAAGCTCAATTGTGCATTGAAATGTTTTGGCAAGACTTATATCTCTTTGAAAACATGTATAATTACGTATATTATAAGTATTCTTATGGTTGTTGACTTAGCATCAATGGAAGGAGGTTCCCTCTATTTTCTCAAACTATGTGCCTAGGATAGGTTCCTTTCCGAAATAGGGGTGCCCGTAAGAAAAGTTGGCTCCAAAATGGGGTTGTCCGTAAGGAGAAGAAATGATATGATATGATACTATATATGTGAAAATCCTATCCGAAATGGGGGTGTCCGTAAGGAAAGTTGTTTCATACGAAATAGGGGTGCCCATAAGGTGAAGTTTTGTTTACCTTTGGCAAGTACACCACCTCTTTCATTGAGATTCTAAGTAATAGCTCGCTTGGTCTTACTTGTGTCGGTTGAGGTTACATCCCCACTATATATGGGTATTTCATTTCATGTATCATTGGTTTCATAGCATATTGTATACTACTCTCTTGATATATGGTCTTTTCTATATTGTGTGCCTTTGTCATCTTACCATGAATATAGGTTTGGTAATTTTATATATTGCATCCCGCATACTTAGTATATTCAAATGTACTAACGCATATTTTGCCTACATGATTTCACCATGTAGGGACCGAGGAGCCTATTCATGCACCATACGACGTCTAGCTTGGGTTTCAAGTTATACTTGTTGTGGTGAGTCTTGTCTTTAAAGGACAAACCACCACCTCTTCTACCTATGTTGTTATTTTCTACTTTATTTACTTTGAGGGTGAGCCTGGAGTATGTCTTAGTCTCCGACTATCTTATTTAGAGACATTGTTGGACATCTTGTGAACTATTTTCGTTCGATGCTAAGTGTTGTATGGGATTCTTGATCATGGTTACCCATGGACTACATTGTTATAAGATGATCTTATGTTATGTTGTGGAAAGATCCTAAGTCTCGAATTTCCCTATAACGTGAGTCCTATTTACCCGCCCCTTAGTCATTATGTGCTATGTGTTATATGAGTTCATCCCAACCCCTTTCCCTAAGATGCCCCCATAGCGTGAGTCCTACTTTCCTGTCCCTTAGAATTATGTCTTACTTTTGAATGCGCTTCTGAACCGATCATGTGGATTTTGCTACTTTGAGGCTAGTTTGGGGATCCTCAGGTTCCTTTTCATCTTCTCTTCTAGATCTTAGGTCCGGGTCGTGACAAAGATGGTATTAGAACCCTAGGTTTGTAAATGATCCTCGGAGTCCAACATGTCGCGTCAAGTAGAGTCCTATTCATAGGCATGAAGTGCACCATGCCTATGAGTAGAAGGCTATGACGACGTTCTAAGAATATTCTCACTTCTTCATGTCTTATGTCGTGCTACAAATAGTATGTTTGGTTTCATGATTTTGATGGTATCGTTACTCTATTTCAGAAGATATCTCATGGTAGACGTGCCAAACCAACCCTGGCTAACGAGGGTTAAGCACCTCAAGGGCCCATGGATGAGCCTATCTCTAATTGTGAATTCTTTGCCATGCTAGCCCAGGTGGTGACTACTCAAACTAAACATGGCAATCTTCCTCGGGATCCCACTCCGGCTTCCAGAGTGGGGGATTTCACCTGGATGAATCCTCCTGAGTTCTTCAGGTCTAAGGCTGATGAGGATGCACATGAGTTCATTGATGAGCTCACCAAGGTGTTCATTGTTATGGGTGTCACTTCTGAGGAAAAAACTGAGTTGGCTACTTATCAGCTGAAGGATGTGGCCTAGGTACGGTATACACAGTGGTCTATGGAGAGAGTTTATGGTGATGCTGTTAATTGGGATGAATTCAAGTTTGCCTTTTGATGTGCTGTCAAAATACAACATAATTGTTGCCTAAAACAAGGGATTTTGCAAGTTCTTAATGCGATTTTTATGTTGTTATTGTAGAAAAGATAGGTTGGAATGATTTTGGGAGAAAATTGCAGATTTTACTGAAGTGCAAGACATACGAGCCATCCTACGAGTCGTAGCCCAAGCTACAAGTCGTAGGGTGCTCTCGTAGCAAGAGACAGTGAGTAAAATTACGAATCTACTAAATGGAGGTTAGCCCTATGAGGCCACTCGACCTGTATGGGTGTGGTACATAGTAAGAAACACTGAGCTAAAAGTTTAGACCAAGAAATGAACGACTAGACTACGAGAGGAGCATACGAGTCGTGGCCCAAGCAATGACTCATAATAGTGGATCATAGAAGTCAAGTCTAAAATGCCAGAAGCTGACCACGAAACCCCGATTACGACTCGCAGGTTACCCTACAAGTCGTATCTGAGCGACGTATCTACTGCCAGTTATCTTTTCTATTTAATTTTTAGGGCGAAGTTATAAATAGTATAAGTACTTACTGATAGGGTTTTTCAGGGAGAGACTTCAGACTTGAATATTTTTGGAAATTCACTTTGAATATTCTCTCTAGAATATTTTTAGGGTTTAATGTAGATTTCAATTTTTACCTTGAAGACCCAATTTGGGGGTTTGGAAAGCCACATTGTATTTATCTTCCATTTATCAAAGCTTGTGGTTTCCAACTTGAAGGTGTTTTTGTTCTTCATTATTTTGGGTAAACTTTCAACTATGTCTTTTACATTCATTATTGTTGATTTTGCCTTAGCCATGAGTAGCTAAGCACACACAACTTGGGGTTGTGGGAATCATGAGCAGTTGATTTGAAATAACCTAGACTATGTGCATTTCTTTGATTGGGGTTTTGTATGTATTGTTTATTTCCCCTTGTTTTAATTATCGTTTGGTAGTGCATTTCTTTGATTGGGGTTTTGCATGTATTGTTTATTTCCCTTTATTTTGATTGTTGTTTGGTGGTGGCCAACACCAAACCCCGCCTACTATCACGATCCCAACCAAGGTAGTGACGAATAGGAAAAGAGAAGTAAGTGACAGGATTCGATTGATGTGATCTCGTCTAATCAAGCAAACCTGACCAAGGGAGGTTGACTAGGACAATGGGTAACAGTTAGTTAGGACACCATGGTTACCGACAAAGTGTCATAGTGAAATTCGACCTTCACCTTCACAAAAGGGCTGGAAGAACCTAAGTTATCCTCTTGTATGCGAATTCCCAATTAGGGTTATGTTGTCCAGGGTAATTGAGTCAACGAATCATGGGGAACACAATTTCCAAGTTGTCCCTCAATTCGATTTTCTTCTAGCATAACTAGTGTAGTGTTTGTTTTTATTTTTGTTCTTGAATCACAAACCACCACCAACCCCCTCCCCCATCTTAGAGACTTTAGTAATCGATGCTTGAAATGATTGATCGTGGATCTAAATAGTCAAGCCCCGTATTCCCTGTGGATTCGACCCTAACCTCTGGTTAGGTTTATTGACGACTGCGACTGCTTTGTTATTAGAGCATGAACATAAAAAATTATGGTGCCGTTGCTGGGGAATACAGCCAGCTTCTTGACTTGATTTCACTATTAGTTACTTAAAGTATTAATTGCTAAATTCTCTTGTATTTTAAGTTTATTTTTGTTTTCATCGTTTAGCTTTATTCGCAGGTTGATTATCACAATGACTGAACAAAGGCTCTACATCACAAGTAACTTGTTGGAGACCTTGCCAAGACATGTCTTATTCTATGGGCAAGAGTTCGAAGACCCCCAAACCCACCTTCAACTTTTTACTAAAACGTTGAGGGGGGTGCTTGGGACAAAACATCCTATCTGGGATGCCATGGCTCTTCAAACCTTTCCCATGACTCTCAGGTGCGAAGCTGTAGAGTGGTGGTCAATCCTCCCACCAGATGTTTACTCTAACTAGGGGAACGTACAGAGAGTCTTCTTCATAAATTTCTATAAAGACCTCAACAAGCAAGAGCTACAAGATAACATCTATAATTTTAAACGAGTGCTAGGAGAATCATTGGTAGTAGCTTGGGAAAGTTATAAGAAGTGTCTGGGGATAAAGTGGAACCACAATCTGACTAATTATGAATTAGTGGCTAGCTTTTACTGAGCACTACCCTCCGAACAACAAGGGCATGCTGATTCCTTGTTTGGAGGGGACTGTTGAGCATTCCTAAGGCGGCCATTTAATGAAGTTGCCAAATACATGGATAAACTATCTGCCATCACCGAAGTTTACCAGCTACTTCAAGAACAAATGGTGCCATCCACTAGTGCATCAAAAGGAACCTCGAGAGCTACCTGAAAGGAGAGTGTGCCCAATTGGCTCAAGTTACCACACTAACAACGCATCATTGATAAACTCTCAAAGATTGAGTGTATGCTTGAGCAAGTCTTTACAAAAACTAATGAGTAAAAAGAGGTAATACAGGAGATAAAGTTTGATGTCATTAAGGGAAACTACAAAGAGGACCAACAATCTATAGCAATACAAAGACTCGATGACAGGATGGAGCAACTTGCAACACAGCTAGAGCCAGGTTCAAAGGGATCAGAAGAGATGTCAAAGGAGTGATAATGGGAACCCATCAACCCATGAGGAATTCAGAGTAATCATGATAACAAAGTCGAGCCATGATGTTAAACAAGGTGCTTCTTGGGAGGCAAACAAAGTATCTTTTCTACTTTTGGATTGTTTTATGATTGTTTCGTTTGTTTGAATTGTTAGGGAGTAGTTTAACGTTTTTTGTGAGGTTTTAAGACATTGGATCAGTTATATTATGTTGGACATTAGTGTATTTTGAGTTTTGGTTTGCAGGTATAGATCAAAAGATGAAGAGTTGAAGAAAATTGCATGTGGAGCAGCCTTTATGAGTTGGCCTACGAGTCACAGTTCACACCACAACTCATATTCATGTCTCGTAGGGGAAAACAATAAAGATTCAAAATTTGCACACACACTATAAGCCAACCTTACGATTCGTAGGGTCCCCTACGAGTCGTAAGTGGGGTTCGTAAGGTATGAATTCTAATTTTTATAAATATTGAGGCCTGATATGAGACCAAGACCTACGAGTCGTAGGAAGTCCTATGACTCATAGTCGAGGTCTCGTAGACCCGATTTGCAGAATTTTTAAAGTCGACCCAGTTTGGTATATTAGGGGTCAAATATTTGACCCCTTATTTTCCTCATTTTTCAGTTCCTTCTCCCAAAATTTTCCCACACCATATCTCTTACTGTTCTGACCCTAATTTCCATCACATCCACCAGATTTCGGCGAGAGTTTTTTGAAAAAGTGCATTTCAAAGGTTCTTGACCTTCTCCTTATTTTCTCAATACATATTTTTTATTTTCGCTTGCTTATTTAGTAGGTTTCCTTGATTAAGTTTTGCAAACTCATGTGATAAACTCTTGATATTGTATGATTATTGTATGTTCATGATCATAGTGAATATACCCATGAGATAATGACCTTGTATAAGTAGGAGGATTAGGGCTGGTTCGTTTGAAATTCCCTAGCATGATTTTTGCTTCTGTGATTGCTCTTGTGAGGTGGGGATAATGTTGGCTTGTTGATTATATGAGTTTAATGCATGATTTTGAGTGATCAATTTACAAACTCATGTCAGGGTTGAAATTTAGGGATATTGGTATGTATTCTAATGTGCAAATTCATGTTACCCCTGTATGAAGTTATTTTGAACTCTCTTTGAATCTCCTTGGGTTGTATTGTTGTTGATGAGTATGAGTTTGGAGATTGGTTATTCTTGGGTGTAACTTGAATGTAATTAGGATTGTGTTTGATTGTGAGGTAATAGTTGATTGTGTTAACATGATTTGCATCGGGTTTAATTGTGTGTTTGGGATGATGTGCTGCTTCGACGTTGTTTACTTTTATAAATTAAATGGTTTTTGGTTCTTGTGGGAAGGTTACAGGCACCCCAGGTGCTTTCTGTTTTCTACTATGAGGACCTACTATGAGTCATAGGTCACCATACAAGTCGTAGTGGTCCCTCGTAGGAGCCAACAGTCACTTGAGGTTTCTTAATACTTACCATACGAAACCCACCTATGACTCGTAGTGCCTACTATGAATCGTAGTGAGGGACTCGTTGGACTTACCTCTGAATTGTATTCTATTTAGAATTACGAGCCCAAGACACGACTCATAGGTCAACCTATGAGTCATACTTGAGCCTCTATCTATGATCATAATGTTAATTTTTCAGAAACCATAGCATTACGAGGCTATTGTATGACTCGTACTACACCCTATGAGTCGTACCTACGCCTCATACCTGCTGCTGGTTCGATGCATTTTATTTAGGTTTTCTTTTATGGATTTTTGTTATTCTTTGTTGGTTCTCTTATGTGAATCCTTTTTTATCAAACAATATAGTGCTCACGATGTATTTTGGGATTGATTTTCAGGTAATTGCCTCCGAAAGATAAACAAGCTATCCAAGCCTTCAGGAGGAAGTTAGTTGACGAGTCCTCTGAGACGGAACAATCTAAGGGGTCTGTGGAAGTCCACAGAGTCCAGATAAAATTTTTCTCTGAGGAAAATATTCTTCAGACTCAAGCCCGCATTGCACAGGCCCCGATCAAAATAGATAGTCCCTCCCAGTCTGAGGAGGAGGGCAATAGTGATGGGTTCGGTAGTAGTTCATCGCAGATGACTCCTACTTACACTGAGACAGAATCAAAGGAGGGGTCAAATGCTTAGCAGGAGATAATCACAGCCTCCGGCTAAACCAACATGGGACATTCCCAAAAGGAGAGCTATCTATGATAAGGGGTTTGTTGCCGAAAGGACAAGGAAGGCCTGTTGGGCAGTTCCACGAGAAGTATAGCCTGAATGACTCCGGGTTGGATAGAGTGCCAGGTTTAGATGTTGAGATCGATAGATACAGACTATGGTGGACTTCACAGCGGTTGGGCAAGTATGCCCCTTATTTGTTCTGGGAATCCTATGCAGCCTATTATGCCACTCTTCTTAGAGATCTACCCAAGAACAAGAAGGCTATTGATTAGCCTAGGTTACGAGAAGTTTTGGTCAGAGGTCTAGCAGTTGAAATTTCAGAGAAGAGTATCAGATGGGTTCAGCTCGAGCTAAACTACAGAGTGCCTCATCCACCGTTGAGTATGATAGTTAGATTTCAAAGATGAGAATAACGGTGAATGAGAAGGGTGTTGGGGTAAATACCAAGCTACTTCAGTGGATAGCTAGCCATATATGTGAGAAGGGTTTTGAGCCTACATGGGTCACAAACCACACTGATCAGATTGTGAAATCCCACCTATTTTTCTGGGCCAAGTTTTAGTAGTCTATTATCCATTGGCATATCAGGCCGACTTTTACGGATAATGTGATCACCTTAAAGTTGAACTATTAGCCAACATCCTAACTGGCTATGAGATTGATTGGGCCCAAGTTATGATGGAGCACATACACGAGTCCACTGTCAGGACTAACAGTTCACTGCCATTCCTTATTTTGATTCATCATTTGTACAATGAGGCAAGTGTTCATCTTGATCCCCATCGTGATCTGCATATAGAGGCCATGAGCGCTATGGATCCCAGCCTGATCAAGGATGATGAGGACCCAGTGGCCCTATATAGAGCAGTTGTTCCTCCTATACTAGATCCGTTCCCTGTTGAGCCACAGACTCAGGAGCAGCCCCCAGTCACCACCAATGCTACTCCAGCTACCTCAAAGTCGCCTCCAACTATTAAGACCTATACGATGCCATCCTCCAACACACCTGCACCAGCACCTTCTACTACATAGGTTGACTCTGCAGACTTTTCTCTTGTGTCTGCTTTTTCTTTCCAGGCATCAATATACAGGGTGGCGAAGATGGAGCTACAGTTGAGTAGGTTAGCTGGCGAGATTAGACTTGGTCCATCGGACATTCTAGGACTTGAAGGAGAGGGCCAAGGCATTCACTCGTGAGATGATAGATCAGAGAGTTAGAGCAATGGATGCTAGAGTATATTCCGTCGAGGATCGGGTCCAGAAAAGACTCGAGGATGCCTAGGCTACTGACATGATTACTATTACAAAAGAGTTAGCCATGTTCAAGGCTGACTTGTTGAGGATGTTAGTGGCCTCAATAACAGTCCCGGAGGTGGCACCGACGGATGATGATATTTTTTATTTGTTCGATGACCGCCCACATGGCCACGGGAAGAGGTTCCTCGAGAGTGATGACCCTGCGGTGAGCCAGAAGAGGGTCAGGACTATTGATAAGGCAATAGCAGTGGAGGAACATACACCTGATGAGGTGGTGCAGGAGTCTTTAGCTTTGGCAGCATTAAGGAGGGACTGGGAGCAGCAGATAGCACAAGGAGCCAGGAGCTCAGGTACAGCTGCAGCCCGGACCATCAAAGGAGGAGATTGGACTACAGGAGCCCCAGGACTAGATAGATGTCGGTGCTTAAGCACCATGTGTTTGATATTTTTGACCCCCCTCCTTATTTGCTACTTATGGATAATTTGTTCCTTGTTTTAGACAATATTTTTTTATGTTTTGGATAAGAGAGAGTAGCCGATTGGACACTCTTCATTGAAAAATTGTAATATATATAATAAAAAAAAATTGTATGCAATA
>JAABOM020027545.1:0-17723 GCA_011800125.2 Solanum clarkiae
CTCTGAGGATTTTAGTCTGATATTTGATACCAATAGTTTGCAAGATGATGAACAAGTGGTTTCCTGTTCAGTAAATACAGTGGGCCAAACTCGGCTTCCCAAGAGAAAAAAGATAAAGTTGGCAAACTTAAAAGGAATTCGCTGAAGGATGAGTTATCCTATCTTGTGCAGTCTGGTAGCCCTTTTGTCTCTGCCAAAAGGCACATAGAGAGGTTGGACTACAAAAATCTGCACGACGAAACATATGGAAATGATTCTTCTGATTCTAGTAACGAAGATTATGAGGATGGTCCTTTACCCAAGGTGAGAAAGTTCAAAGATGCTAAAGGTGCTATGGCTCTTCCTAGTTCGACTCCTGCAGATATCAAGTGTCAAAGTGAGAAACAGAAAGGGAGTGGACATACTTCTGATAGTGACTAGGCTGGTAGCTCAGATGATATGAGAAGAACCTTAGGTTACTATTTTAGCTTTGGCTCTGGGATGTTCTCTTGGTGTTCAAAGAAGCAAGATACAATAGCCCAATCTATAGCTGAAGCAGAGTACATTGCAGTTGCATCAGCTGTGAATCAAGCTCTTTGGATTCAGAAGCTGCTGGCAGATTTGTACATGGAGCAGAAGAAGAGCATTGAAATCTTTATTGATAATCAAGCTGCAATTTCAATTGCAAATAATCCTGTTTCACACGGAAAGACTAAACATTTCAAGATTAAGCTTTATTTCTTGAGGGAGGTACAATAGAATGGAGACATAGCCTTAGTGCACTACAACACTGATTTTCAGAATGTTGACATCTTGACGAAGGCTCTACCTAGAACAAGGTTTAAGTTTCTTAGAAAAAGACTTGGTGTTGCTGCTCTTGAGTCAAGGAGGAGTGTTGAAAGTAGTGCCTCAAAAGTTGGAGATTAGTTTATCTCAAAATACATTTTAAAAGTAGGATTAAGTTCAAATAAATCAGCTTCAAGTTATGCAAAATCTGAAGAAGTCTTTTCCTAGTTTTTAGGCTTTAGTTATTGGAGATAAGGATAGCTAATTTTACTCCTTTTCTTTAGCTTTTCCAGTTATTATTTCATGTATTTATATGGCAGTCATTATTCTAATAAAGTAGTTACTTCACATCTGATTTCTGAGTTTTTTCCTTCTTCTCATCTGTTTCATTCTGCTCCAACAACGATGGCATAGAATTACTAACGGGATATTGTATCCTCGATTTTATTCATCACAAGCTTATTGTGACCCATCAAACGAAGCAAACTAGAACTGGAAGTCAGATGCAAGTTGCTCTTCAATGAACTGAGATATATATGTATATGTGTGTGTATATATATATACACATATATATGTATGTATGTAGAGAGAGAGAGAAAAGTAAAAGGAAAAAAATAGGTCAAAGAATTTAATGCATTGACATGTTAGTCTTAAGTCAAAGCAGTTAGTCAAATGTAGAATGATTTTGTGAAGAGAACAAGTGTCAGTGCTAATCTTTAGTCAATTTAAGATTTTTTTTCTACACATCCACACAATTAATGAACAAAAATCTGTGGATTGTTAACTTGTCGACTGAAAAAGAATCGTAACTCCTAAGCTCTTTCTTCCATATAATGATATTAGATAAGTCCTATTTATCACCTTTTCTAGCATTTCAAAGACTATATGATATAATTTTAATGTATAGAAGAATCTATTTTTTGATATTTCAAGAGAAGTATAAGGTGTATCGGAATATCATGTTAAGTAGAACTAAAATCATACATTAGTAAAATAAATTAATGTCAGTATAGAGTAAAGTAATTTCTTTTTTAGTAGGCCTATATCATTGTGCTAGAGAGAAACTAAGACATCTAGGTTAAAGCATTTAGTATGTTACAATCCAATAGAAAATCTAATATTCTACCAAATATAGAAAGATTTTGAGAAGAAAACCCATTTCACAAAATCAAGTCAATACTAGAAAGATTTTCAGAAGAAAACCCATTCATAAAATCAAGGCAATACTAGAATTACACATCCCTAGCCTAGTCACCTGCATCGACACAATAATGAACAAAAATCTTTGGGCTATAACATGCTTAGTGGAAAATATACTTAAGGTTGTGGTTTTTCCCCTATTGATTTTTTTTATTTTTTTTGTTTTTCAAATAAATGAATTTTTCCTTTATTGATTTAACCACATTCTCATAATTGTGAGTATTTCCTATTCTCAATACTTACGTGTCACATAATTTTCCAATGTTGTGAATCTAAAAGAAGATCATAATTACTCTGAAATAATTCATCTAGGTCCTACTATCATCTTAAATCATTAAAATCAGTGTCTATGTGACTTGAAAATATCAAGGTCCTACATGCTAGACAACTTGTGATGACCTTGTTGGTCATTTTAAGTCTATCTGTAAAACTTACTATTTTGCCCTTTCGTAAATTGCTTTGGACCTATTTGAACTATCTGTGTGGTTGGAACTAAGATCCTATGTTTTAAAAGTGAAAAATTTGAGTTTTGACATTTTTGAAAGCATAAGTTGTTGAAAAAGTGAGTTTTTGTATCATTCTGAGTTTTGAGTGTCAGATCGAAAATCTATGGATTCCACTAGCTCTGAAACATTGAATCTAGTTTAGGAGAAGTAACAGAATTGTATTTGGAGTTAAAATGGAGATTTTGGACCCAAAGTTGCATTTTTAGTGGTTTCCAGAGCAAAGTTTGACTTTGGTCAACATTTGGAGTTCGGAAGCTTGGAGTAAAATTTCAAAAGTTCTAGTAGTTCTGGATAGTGAAACTAATGGTAGAAATAGCTTCGTTGTGATTTTTGAAGTTTTCGGGGAAAGTTTTGGTATTTTGAGTTTTAAACTGGTTTTATTGAGTTTTATTGATAATCATGTCGAGGAGTCGTTCGAATCTAATTTGGATAATTTCGTTAAGTCTAGATCATCATTTTTAGTATGGATGCATGTCTTATTTATGTAAATTAGATTCCGAATAGACCCCTGGGTCCGTTCTAAGTTATTGCAATAGTTGGTTTTTCTGGTTTTTGGTGCAACCCCTCAGTCATCTTTGCATTTGCCCCCCGAATCCTGCGCTTCCTCAAGGTTTATTGCCCCCTCTTCGCTGCATTCATGGAGGTCATTCTAGTGGACCCTCCGTATTCGCAGGCCTAGTTCCCCGTTTGTGAAGCTTCACTAAGTTTTCTTCCCGCGTTCATGGGCCCAACCCTGCATTCACATAGTATTAAATTGTTGTGTCAGTTTTAAATATGCAAAAAACTCCATTTTCAACCATTTTTAACATTTTCAAACTTGATTTGACGATTTTTGAATAGGCTTTTTGGGGAAAACATCTTGGTAAGTGTTTCTAACATCAAATCAATTAGTTTCCACTACTTTTGTCTTGAATATCATAATTTTGAATATTTAAAATTGGATTTTCCATGGCTTTGATTTGAAAACTTTAATTGTTGATTTGTCCTTTGATTTGAGCTCAATTTTAGTGAAATTTTCACCCACAGACTCCTTTTCTCGTGTAGAATCATAATTTCTAATTAATTTCCAAATTTGAAAACTTCAACTTTTAGCCCGTATTTTGACCATTTTTCCCCTAAGCCTAATTCATGCCAATATGAATATCAAAATTCATCTCTTGATGCGTATAATCTATTTTTGATAGCGGTTGATTGATTTGGAGATCATTTTGAGGTTTGAGTTGATCGAGGGCTTGGTTCGAGTGCGATTTTGGCATTGAGGTAAGTTCAACTAACCAAATTTGAGTTATTAACGTGATTATGTGATAATTGTAAGATTTAGATGGCTCCATGAGTGTTTAGATTGATATGATAGTATTTTGGCGAAAATGCAATATCAAATATATTTGAAACTGGAGGAATTATGATTCTGTTGGTTAATTGAGATATACTCTTGAGATATGAGATATTTTGGATGTCATAATATAAGATTTGTAATATTATTTGAAAAGTTTTGTGGTAATTGAATTGTATTTGAGATACTTTTGGGAATCATGTACATATTTTGGGACTTATGAAGTCTGGTATCATTGGTATACTTGGTTATTGATGAAAGTGTGGTGATTTGAGACATATTGACGACTTTGGGTGCAAGTTGTGACTCTTGATATCATTTTCCCTCATTCTATGATTGTTACTCATCATTATTCTTCTATATTGTTGTTATATATCTTGATATTGTGGCATTGGCATGCATTCATCTCATATTGCTTCTATACCATCCCTTGACCATGCTAAGGTGTCAAGGTTGAGATACTGTTGAAACGCCCCAAAAATATGCTTCAAAAATGCCCATAATCGTAATTTTCATATATCTAAAAATTCATGAGTGATATCGAAAACTCGACTTCATATTCTTGATCAGGAGGCAAAATTGAGTGGGAAATGGGTATAACCCGAATTTTAGAGGGCCCGTAGCTAAAAGTAATTTTCGCTAATATTTCTTATCCAGTGTGCATCTGCGACCAGGCCGCGATGCGGACTAGGCGCATAGCAGTACAAACTTTCCCTTCGCATTGGGTCCATATAGCGGACGAGATGCAAACCAGTGTTGATTTTTCCTTAAGTTTCTATTGCAGCCCAAGAGCCTTAGGGTCATAACGTCATGCCCACTTATGCGTGAAAATACCTATACTTAGTCATTTTTCAACTCTATATCACTCAAGACTCTCTCTAAACGCTATCCAAGATTTAACCAAATATCTCATTCAAATTCCTAGAATTTCAAACCTAACTTCTAAACTCAAGGATTCCCTTCAAGCCCCAAATTCTCTTCAAGCTCATCTCAAGAAAACCCCAGTTTGAGGCATGTGGATTTCATCCAAAACCCATGGAGCCCAACCTTTCTATTTTATGAAAATTGCATTTTTTCAAGTTGTATTATCTATGGGTATCTCTTATTATGGATTATGAATATAAATTATGATGGGGTTTTATGAAATGTTGATTTACTATGCATGACAATCTATTTCAAGCTTATATCATGATTTGATAATATCTACTGAGACTATGCATGTTTTGAGCTATAAAATTATGATCTATTGTGAGATTTGATGATGGATTTCAAGGAACCTTACATGAGCGTTTTGAAATATGTTAGTGGGTCGATTTGCATTGAGTTTTCTCACATTATTACACTCTTGAATTGAATTGAATGATTTTGAACAAGCATTATAACCCACCAAGTGTTTGATAAAATGTCTTGACAAAGATTCTCAAGTTATTGATGATCTATTGTATGATTTATGAGTCAAGTGACTTCATGATGATTTTGGGTTTTCAAAATGTATTGAATTCATGAACATGTCTATGATGTAGCAAATGTCAAATTAAGCCCCTTTTAAAGGAATTTACCTCTTGTGGGCCTTTGATGTTAATGAAAGGGTAATGTTTGATGATGATCTATTCTTATGTTTTAAAGTTAGGCTCACCATTAGAGGTCAAAGATGTTTTAGAGCTACTCATGTCATGTTTCCGTGTTCTTACAAATTGCTAAAGTGTGAATGTTTCAATTATTCCGAGGGATTAGGCTTGGCACCGATGGATTGGATGTGGCAAGGACTATCTTTATGGGCTCATATTCCTTTCCTCAAACTATGTGCTAACATAGGAGTATACTTTACCCTTACTTTGCTAGTGGATCCAATTAGTGCACTTCTTAATGAAATCCACCCCGAAATGGGTTGGGTTCCCGTAAGAGGGGTTACTTTTCCGAAATGGGATGGGCTCCCGTAAGGTAAAGTATGTTTATCTTGGCAAGTAGACCACTTCTTTACTGATGAGGGGTAATCATCGGGATTTCAAGTTATAGCTTACTTGGTCTTATTCTTTATCGGATAAGGTCTCTTCTCACATATGTATCTTGTCCTATACAAGTTGAATGATTTATAAATATGTTTTACTTCAAGTATTGATCATGCATGCCATATTGAGATTATGCTTATCTATTGCCTATTACTATGCATATTGACTACATTGGCTTATGTCTTGTTGCATTGCATCCTATATACTTAGTACATTCAAACATACTAATGCATAATTTATGCCTACGTGATATCACCATGTAGGGGCTGGAGCTTGTCTTTGTCATTCTCCACGTGGCTAGTGAGATTTTTCGAAGATAAGCTTGGTGAGTCCTCAAGTTCAGGGGCACTATCTACTTTCTCTTGCTATTTCTAAGACTTCTTTATGTTGAACATTTGACATTATAAGGGTGAGCCCAGGAAAGTGTCTTGGCCACCACTCCATTCCAAGTTTAGAGGTGTACGTTGGATATTATGATGTTATTATGATATGAGCTTAACTCTTATGCTTAGTTTATATTCAAAGACTTCCCCTAGCCCCACTTCCCATTTTATATATCTCTTGTTGTTGTTACTTTGCTTCCACAACCAAGGATGTATGATTGATATGCAAAGAGACTTGTTTGGGTCCCTTCAGATTCCCATTCATCGTGTCACGTCTAGGCTCTAGGCTTGGGTCGTGACAAAATTAGTATCAGAGCACTAGGTTGTTAATGGTCCTTGGAATCCAACACACCACATCAATTAGAGTCTTATTCATGGTTGTGAAGTGCGCAATAACTATGAATGGGAGACTATGAGGCGTTTTAGGAAATGTTTCACTTCTTCATGGTATGTGTCCTGCTTTAGATGTAAGTGTAAGTCTTTTTCCCCTAACGAATGCTCTTTACTATTCTAGATCATTCTAATTCCAAGAGGAAGATTAAGAAGAGCCCATACACCTGAGGAGCAACCGGCCCCTCCCACTCCTCAAGCTCCTCACGGTGGAGGGGTAGGCCAAGATGAGTTCCGAGATGCTATTGCCATGTTGACTCATGCTATGACCAACCAAATCAACGAAGGGGCCCAAGCCCCTCATGCTCCCACTTCGACTTCTAAGGTGGGGGGTTTCACTAAAATGAATCCACTGGAGTTCTATGGATCCAAGACAGATGAGGATCCACAAGAGTTCATAGATGAGGTATACAAGGTGCTATCCATTATGGGGGTCAATTTATAGGAAAATTCGAAATTGGCGGCCTACCAACTCAAAGGGTTGGCTCAAATTTCGTTTACACAATGGAATTTGGAGAAGGGGAATAATGATGCTATCCCTTGGGAAGAGTTCAAAGCCGCATTTCACAATCGGTCCTTTCCTATTGAGCTAAGGGAAGCTAAGGCGATGGAGTTCATGAACCTTAAGAAAGGTTCCATGAGTGTGAGGGAGTATGCCCTCAAGTTCAACCAACTCTCCAAGTATTCTCCACAATTGGTTGTCGAGCCTAGATCAAGGATGGACAAGTTTGTGTCGGCAGTGTCCAACTTGGTTAATGTGGAATGGCATACCATAATGCTAGTAAGTGATATGGATTTGTCCCGCCTCATAACATATGCCGAACAACTAGAGGGGGAAAAGCTTAGAAAAAGAAGAAGTGGTGAATCTAAGAGGGCTTGTTTTGAAGGTGGTTTCTAAGGTTCCAAGGGTGGTCGGTTTCCTCGAGGCCACAAGTTCTAAGGCCAAGGGTCTTCCAATGCTCCTAATAAGAGATTTGCTAATGATAATCCAAGATTCCAAGATGGTAATGGAGGGATGATAAATCCTAGATGTCCAAAGTGTGAAAAGAATCATAGTGGTCCATGTTTTAGGAATTCTAATGCTTGTTTTGGTTGTGGTAAGATGGGTCACAAAGTTATGGATTTTCCTCATACACAAAACAAAGGTAGAGATGGTTGTCCACAAGGCCAAGGTGCAAATGCGGGTCAAAGAGGAAGAGGAGGCCAACAAGGGGGTGCACCAAGGAAAAATAGATTCTATGCTCTTCAAGGAGACAATGGGTGAATGAGGTGCTCGATGTCATAACGGGTATGTTAAAGGTTTTTTTATTTTGATGTGTATGCATTGATAGACCCGGATGCCACTCTTTTTTTATTACTCCTTTTGTTTACAAAAAGCTTCGAATTATTGTGTGAACCTTATGAAGTGTCTACCCCCATGGGTGAGTCCATTATTGCTAAAAAGTCTATAGAAATTATCCCTTGTTTATTTTGCATAAAATCTTACCTTATGATTTTGTTGAATTAGATATGGTAGATTTTGATGTCATTCTTGGGATGGATTGGTTGCATGCATATTATGCTTCTATTGATTGTAGAACCCATAGGGTTAAATTCCAATTTCCTAATGAGCCTATTCTTGAGTGAAAAATTCATGATGCGGTGGTCAAGGGTAGATTCATTTCTTGTCTTAGAACTTAAAAGTTGATTTCCAAAGGTTGCCTTTATCATCTTGTGAGGGTTAGGTATGTTGAGTCCAAAGTCCTTCCTATTAAGTCAATTCCGATGGTTAATGAGTTTCTTGATGTCTTTCATGATGAGCTTCCCAGTGTCCCTCCCGAAAGGGAAATAAATTTTGGTATAGACCTCCTTCATGATACTCAACCCATTTCTATTCCCCCATACCGTATGGCTCCGGCGGAGTTGAAGGAGCCGAAGAGCAACTGAGGAATTTGTTGGATAAGGGTTTTATAAGGCCTAGTAAGTCACCTTGGGGTACACTGGTGATATTTGTGAAGAAGAAGGATGGTTCTCTTAGAATGTGCATTGATTACCGGCAGCTCAATAAAGTCACCATAAAGAACAAGTACCCTCTACCAAGGATTGATAACCTTTATGACCAACTTCAAGGGGCTAGTCACTTTTCTATGATTGATCTTCGGTCCAAGTATCACCAAGTGAAAGTGAGGGAGTGTGATATTCCCAAGACTGTTTTCCAAACTAGGTATGGGCACTTTGAGTTTGCGGTTATGTCCTTTGGGTTGATTAGTGTATCGGCTATATTTATGGATCTCATGAATAGGGTCTTTAAATCCTACCTTGACTTATTTGTTATGGTTTTTATTGATGATATCTTGATTTATTCTCATAGTGAGGAGGATCACGTGAATCACTTGAGGGTGATGTTACAAATCTTGAGGGAGGAGAGGTTGTATGCTAAATATGAAAAATGTGAGTTTTGGTTGAAAGAGGTCACCTTTCTAGGGTATATGGTGTCGGGTGACGACATTAAGGTGGATCCTAAGAAAACGGAGGTGATTAAAAATTGTCCTAGACCTTTGACTCCATCGTACATTAGAAGTTTCTTGGGATTGGAGGGTTACTACCAGATGTTTGTAAATGGTTTCTCTTCTACTGCTTCTCCTATGACTAAATTGACATAAAAGAAGGCAAAATTTGTATGGACAAATGAGAGTGAAAAGAGTTTCCAAACTTTGAAAGATAAGCTTGTCTTTGCTCCTATCTTTGCTCTACCGAAAGGGTTGGAAGGATTTGTTGTGTATTATGAATTGGTTTGGGCTGTATTTTGATGCAAAGTGGTAAGGTGATAGCATATGCCTCTAGACAACTTGAAGTGCATGAGAAGAATTATCCCACCCATGATCTTGAATTGGTGGCCGTGGTATTTGTTTTGAAAATTTGGGGTCTCTAGTTGTATGGGGTTTATGTTGATGTGTTCACCGACCACAAGAGTCTTCAATATGTGTTCACCTAAAAAGATCTTAACTTGAGACAACGAAGGTGGTTAGAGCTTCTTAAAGATTATGGTATAAGTGTGCATTATCACCTCGACAAACCCAATGTTGTGGCCGATGCTCTAAGTAGAGTGTTTATAAGTAGTCTAGCTCATGTTGATGATGGTGGCAAAAAGGTGACTAGAGAGGTTCACCGGTTGGCTAGATTGGGGGTTAGGTTAGATGAAGTTGATAATGGGGGTGTAGTGGTTGTTGGTAGTTCTAAATCTTCTTTGATTGAGGAGATAAAGGCAAAACAAGATCTTGACCCCGCCTTGCTAGAGTTGAAGGCCTTGGTGAGAGATTGTAATGTGGAGGTTTTCTCCCAAGGGGGAGATGGTTCCCTTAGGTACCGAGGTAGATTTTGTGTGCCAAATGTAGATAATTTAAAGAATATATCTTGAAGGAGGCCCATAATTCATCCTATTCCATTCACCGCAGTTCAACAAAGATATATAGAGACTTAAGGGAAGTGTATTGGTGGGGTGGTATGAAGAGAGACATTGCCAAGTTCATATCCGGATGTCACAATTGTAAGCAAGTGAAAGCCGAACATTAAAGGCCGGGTGGCCTAGCCCAAGATATAGAAATTCCTACTTGGAAGTGGAGATATAGAAATTTCTACTTGAATGTGGGAAGAGATCAACATGGATTATGTGGTTGGGTTGCCTAAGACTAGGAAACATTTTGACTCTATTTGGGTTGTTGTGGATAGAATGACAAAGTCAACTCACTTCCTACCACTCAAAACTACTTATGGTGCTGAAGATTATGCCAAGTTGTACATTCATGAGTTGGTTAGATTGCATGGGGTGCCTTCTTTTATCATTTCGGATCGTGGTGCTCAATTCACTTTTCACTTTTGGAGGTCCTTCGAAAGAGGTCTTGGTACCAAGGTTAAGCTTAGCACAATCTTTCATCTTCAAACAGATGGTCAAGCCGGGAGGACTATCTAAACTCTTGAGGATATGCTTAGAGCTTGTGTTTTGGAGTTTAAGGGTAGTTGGGATGAGCATCTTCCAATCAATGAGTTTGCTCACAATAATAGCTACCTCTCAAGCATTGATTTGGCTCCCTTTGAAGCTCTTTGTGGCAGGCGTTTTAGATCCCAGTTGGGTGGTTTGAAGTGGGGGAAATGGCTTTTCTAAGTTCAGATCTGGTCATGGAAGCCTTGGAGATGGTGAGGATAATTAGATAGAGATTGAAAATAGACAAAAGTAAACAAAAGTCCTATTCCATTGTGAGGAGAAGAGATCTTGAGTTTAAGGTCGGTGATTAGGTTTATTTGAAAGTCTTACCTATGAAGGGTATGGTCTGGTTTGGCAAGAAGGGGAAGTTAAGCCTAAGGTTTATGGGTCCTTATCAAGTTTTGAGCAGAGTGGGTAAGGTTGCATATAAGTTGGAGTTTCCTATTGAACTGGACATGGTTCATCTAATCTTCTACGTGTCATGTTCAGAAAGTGTGTGGGTGACCCAAGTGCCATAGTTCCCTTGGATGTTGTGGGTGTTGTAGGAGATAATTTGACTTATGGGGAGGTCCCGGTGACAATTTTGGATAGGCAAGTGAAGAGGTTGAGGAACAAAGATGTAGCTTCCGTTAAGGTCATTTGGAGGAATCAACAAGTTGAAAATGCCACATGGGAAGCCGAAGCAGACATGAGAAAGCGATACCCATATCTCTTCCACTCTACTCAAGCCAAAGGTACTAATTTAAGTTCCCTATATGATTTCAAGTCTTAAGTTTCAGCCCTTATGTCATTTTGCATGTATTCATTTTCATGTTGACAAGTTTATGGTGATTTTGACATGCATGTTGAGACTTTTGAAAATGATGTTTAAATGCCTTTGTTGCATTCATGTCGAGATAAAATTTTCATAATTATTCTTCTTATGGACGTTTCTTTGACATTCGGGGACAAATGTTCCCAAGGGGGATATTGAAACGCCTCAAAAATGTGTTTCGAAAATACCCATAATCGTAATTTCCATATTTTTCAAAATTCATGCGTGATATCGAAAATCAAACTTCATATTCTCAAAGGGGGAAAAATTGAGTATAAATTGGGTATAGCCTGGATTTTAGAGGACCCGTAGCTAAAAATAATTTTTGCTAATTTTTCTTATCCAGTACAAACTTTCCCTTCATGTTGGGTCTGCATCGCGGACCAGTATTGACTTTTCCTTAATTTTTTGTTGCGGCCCAAGGGCCTTGGGGTCATAGCCCCATGCTCACTTATACGTGAAAACACCTATACGTAACCATTTGTCAACTCTATATCACTCAAGACTCTCTCAAAACCCTCTCCGAGACTTAACCAAATATTTCATTCAAATTCCAAGGATTTCAAGCCTAACTTTGGAACTCAAGGATTCTCTTCAAGCCCTAAGTTCTCTTCAAGCTCATCTCAAGAAAACCCAAGTTTGAGGCATGTGGATTTCATCCATTGGTTCCTTTCACCCATGGAGCCCAACCTTTCTATTTTATGAAAATTGCATGTTTTCAAGTTGTATTATCTATGGGCATCTCTTATTATGGATTATGAATATAAATTATGTTGGGGTTTTATGAAATGTTGATTTACTATGCATGACAATCTATTTCAAGCTTATATCATGATTTAATTATATCTACTGAGACTATGCAGGTTTTGAGCTATGAAATTATGATCTATTGTGAGATTTAATGATGGATTTCAAGGAACCCTACATGAGCGTTTTGAAAAATGTTGGTGGGTCATTTTGCATTGAGTTTTCTCACATTATTACACTCTTGAATTGTATCATTTTGAACAAGCACCATACACCCACCAAGTGTATGATAAAATATCTTGACAAGGATTCTCAAGTTATTGTTGATCTAGTATTGCATGATTTATGAGTCAAGTGACTTCATGATGATTTTAGGATTTCAAAATGTATTGAATTCATGAACATGTCTATGATGTTGCAAATGTCAAATTAAGCCCTTTTTTCAAAGATTTTACCTCTTCTGGGCCTTTGATGTTAATGCAAGGGTAATATTTATGATGGTCTATTCTTATGATTTAAAGTTAGGCTCACCATTAGAGGTCAAAGATGTTTTAGAGCTAGTCATGTCATGTTTCCATATTTCTTATAAATTGCTAAAGTGTGATTATTTTAATTATTCCGTGGGATTAGGCTTAGCACTGATGGATTGGATGTGGCATGGAACATCTTCATAGGTTCATGTTCCTTTCCTCAAACTACGTGCTAACATAGGAGTATACTTTACCCTTGCTTTACCAGTTGATCCATTTAGTGCACTTCTTAATGAAATCCACCCCGAAATGGGATAGGTTCCCGTAAGGTAGGTTATTTTTTTGAAATGGGACGGGCTTCTGTAAGGTGAAGTATGATTTACCTTGGCAAGTAGAGCACCTCTTCACCGATTGTCATGACCCAAGCCTATGGCCTAAACGTGACACGGCGAATAGGGAACCTCAAGGGACCCCAAACAAGCCTCTTAGCATATCATTGCACATCCTTGGTCGGGGAAGCAAGTAAACAACATCAAGAGAACATAAAGTAAGGATAAAGGGGCTAAGGGAGTCTTTCATAGCTTAAAAATATACAAGAGTCAAGAGAGTCAAAGCTCAAAGCATTATTACATAACTTGTCCAACAACACCTCTAAACTTAGAATATGAGTGGGGGCCAAAACACTTTGTGGGCTCACCCTCATAGTCAAAAGCATTCAACAAAAGAAAGAGAGTCTTTGCATAATATAAGATAATATATATCGTCCTTGGAGTTGAGGACTCACCAAACTTATTTCAAAGATTGTACTAGCCATGTCACGACCCAAGCCTAGGGCCTAGACGTTTGGCGCAAGGGGAACCCGAAGGGACCCCAAGCAAGCTTTATAAAATATCATTACACATCCTTGGTCGTGGAAGCGATAAATCAAGCATTCAAAGATTAAAGAATGGGGAAGATGGGGCTAAGGGAAAAACTTGCACAATATCATGGCCAAAAGACAAGAGTTAAACTTATATCATAGATACTTAACATGTCCAACAAACATCTCTACTACACAGATAAGAGCGGGGACCAAGATAAAGTAACCGGGCTCACCCTCATAGTCAAATAGAACATAAAAAGAGAGTCTCAATACATATTAAGAGAGCATAGACTAGGTCCCGGAAGTGGAGGACTCACCAACTAACTTGAATAGCACCGAACTAGCCACATGGAGGAGGAGGATCAACTTGGGCACCAGTTCCTATATGGTGACATCATGTAGGCAGAGAGTATGTGTTAGTACGTTTGAATGTACTAAGTATGTAGGATAAAATGCAACCATAAGTAGGCATCATAATCAAAATGCATAATATTAATCAATAGACATAATATAACAATATAACATGTATGTTTAATGCTTAAGTAAAATACGCTTAAGTAATCCATGCTCATATAGGATATCATATGTGAAGAAGAGACCAAGCTAGCTGTTCAAGGTATTAATCCGTTGGTGGTTGTGTGGAATAAACCCCTCATATGGTTAATGGTAATCATACCTTACCAATACAGTGATGAAGTATAAACTACTCGCATGGTTGATGAGGGTAAATCCCCAACATGGTTACCAGGGCTCTTGTCCCCCCGAATAGGGTATGGTCTAATGCAACAATTTATATAGAGTATATCATATACATAAGATCATTTCATCATAATAACATTATTCATATCATATCTCATGCTTTGGACCTTCATTTCCTCAAAAAACCCTAGTTGGACATTTTATCAAACCCCTTAAGGGTGTATAATGGGGATAAACAATCATGCAATTTAGAGATGAAATCTTGCAAGAAACATTGTTATAAAACCATCAATCAACACCTTGCAACACCCCCAAGACATTCACATCAAAACCGGTCATCAAATCCAACATTAGATTCAAGATTTAAAGCTCAAAACATAGAAAAACAGTCACAACTTTACATAGCTTTAACATAGTGTGCAATGAATTTCATAATATGCAAGACCCATTTGTAAATCAACTTCAAATCATGCAATTTGAGTAAAAGGAGGCTTGGGTATCATGGGTGAAAGGACCCCATGAAAGAAACCCACATACATTAGCTTGGAGATGAACTTGGTGAAGATTGGAGATGGAGACTTAAAGCTTGAAGAAAAACCTTGAAGGAGAACCTTAGCTTAGGATGAGGGTTTGGGACTTGAGTTTGGGGAGTGAAAATGTGACTAAGTAATTGAGTGAGTATTGGAAAATATTTAGGGTTGTGTAAGGGTGAAATATGATTAAGTATAGGTAAGAACACGTATGGGAGCTTTTCGGCGAAAGACTTAAAGTCTTGTATAGAAGATGAAAAACAGAGTGCCAAAATGCATAGGGGCGCGTCACGAGGGGGAACGCAAAAACCCCTCTGGAATTCGCACCTTAAAATTTCGTAATTGCTAAATCTTTGCTTTTAAATCGTGGTTAGACCTTTTTCAACCTAATTTGGACCCCCCTAAACAAGAATCCAAAGTCGGATTTTCAAAATAACGGATGGCTTTTTAGATATACGAAAATTAAAATTTTAGGCATTCCGAGGCATCTTTTTGGGCATTTTTTGGGGAAGTTACAGGCCACGTAGAGGGGGAGATGATCAAGTGGGGCTTCGGTTCCTACATGGTAACATAATTTAGGCATAGAGTATGCATTGGTATGTTTGAATATACTAAGTATGTAGGATGCAATGCAACAAGAGAAAAGCGACATAATTGAAATGCTTAACTAGGCAATGAATGAGCATAATAGCAATATGGCATGCATGAATGATTCTTGAAGTAAAATATGCTTATATAGGACATATTACATATGTAGGAAAAGGCCACCTCTATAGACTAAGCAAACTAGTACTTGGAATCCAAGGTATGACCACCCCTTAGGAAGTGATTGAGAAATTGACCCCTCAATTGGTAGATAGGCATACCACCCCCATCATAGTGGTCAAGGTATATACCCCTCAACATGTTAGATGAGCATGACAACCCCCCATCAAAGTGATTGAGGAATATACCCCCCAACTGGTAGATGATCATGACCACCCCCCATCAAAGTGATTGAAGAATATACCCCCCAATTGGCAGATGGGCATACCATCCCCCATCACAGTGGTTGAAGCATAACACCTCCTCAACTAGGTGTATTCAACTTACAACACTATAGATACCTTTCATGAGATCAACACATATATATATTCCTTTCATTATTATAAAGTCACTTAACTCATATGCCATGCATTAGACCTTCTATGTCTCAAGATTTCATAACCAGGCATTTTATCAAACACTTGGCGGGTGTGTAATGCTAGTACAAAATCATGAAATTTAAGAGTGAAATCATGTGAGAAAAATCAATGTAAAACCACACACAAATACTTGGTAATACCCTCATGCAAAATAAATCATAACCCTTCATTAAACCACATAATGGATCATAGATTCATAGCTCAAAACATGCTTAAATAGTCACATTTTATGAAACCCCAACATAGTTTATAATCAACTTGCATAGTAAGAGATACCCATAGATAATCTATCTTGAAATCATGCAATAGGAAAAAAGAAAGATTAGGCACTATGGGTGAAAGGACCTAATGGTTGAAAGCCATATATCTTAACTTTAGAGATTTCCTTGATGAAGATTTGATTGAGATTTGAAGCTTGAATGAAATCCTTGAGATCCGGAATGAGATTGGGACACTTGAATTTGAGTGAAGTATTTTTCTAAGTGTTTGAGAGGGTTTTGGGGAATGTTGTGTATGGTATAAAGCTGAAATATGATTAAGTATAGGTATTTTTACGCATAGGAAAGCTTAGTCCCAAGACCCAAAGCCTTGGACTGAAATAAGAAAATTGGTAGCAAAATACACTGCAGCGTCGTGGAGCCAACGCGGACTACCACTGAAATTGAAATTTTTGGAAAACAAGATTTTGCTACGGTTGCTCTAAAATCAGGGTTCGACCTATTTTCCACTCAATTTTCCCCCTAAACAAGAATATGAAGTTGAATTATCAATATCACACACGGATTTTGAGATATATAGAAATTACGAATTTGGGTATTCCCAAGGCACATTTTCAAGTACTTTTTGGGGCGTTTTACTGATGAGGGGTAATCATCGAGATTCCAAGTTGTAGCTTGCTGAGTTTTACTCTTTATCGTTTAAGGTCTCTTCCCACGTATGTATCATGTTCTATGCAAGTTAAATATTTATGAACATGTTTTACTTCAAGTATTAACTATGTATGCCATATTGAGATTATGCTTATCTATTGCATATTACTATAGATATTGACTATATTGGTTTCTGTCTTGTTGCATTGTATCCTACATACTTAATACATTTAAACGTACTAACACATACTTTATGCCTACATGATATCACCATGTAGGGACTGGAGCTCCTCTTGATAATCCTCAATGTGGCTAGTGAGATTATTCGAAGATAAGTTTGGTGAGTCCTCAAGTTTGGGGACACTATCTACTTTGTCTTGCTATTTCTAAGACTTCTTTATGTTGAACATTTGACATTATGAGGATGAGTCGGGAAAGTGTCTTAGCCCCCGCTCTATTCTAAGTTTAGAGGTGTACATTGGATATTATAATGTTATTGTGATATGAGCTTGACTCTTACTCTTGGTTTATATTCAAAGACTTCCCTTAGCCCCACTTCCCATTTTATATATCTCTTATTGTTGTTACTTTGCTTCCGCGACCAAGAATGTGTGATTGATATACAAAGAGGCTTGTTTGGGTCCCTTTGGGTTCCCATTCGCTGTGTCACGTATAGGCCCTGGCCTTTGGTTATGACAATTGTACTGCTTTTTATAAAACCCTTTGACTATACTGAGGTAGCAAGGGAGATATGTACCACTTCTGAGATATTGTACCACCTTTTCTAAAACCCCATGACAATGCTAAGGTACTTTTTCAAACCCCTTGACTATACTGAGGTAGTAGGGGAGATACTGAGATATTATGATACTTGATAAATTTTGGTATATGGTCTGACGAGACCTTCGTGTGTTCTATCTGGTATCCTTAGCTCAGTATATATATACACTAGCCCCTGAGATGGTCATGATTCCACCTCCTGCACCCCATGCATTATATAT
>JAABOM020027566.1:0-17723 GCA_011800125.2 Solanum clarkiae
TATTATTTAGAGGCTTTGTAGACTGTGTAAATTAAAGTATAGTCATGTCTCGTACTTTAGGCAGCATGGCCCCAACGGCCTAGTCATATGCGTTTTCTTCTGGCCTGTTATCACTGTCTATCTATTTTAAAGTATATTAAATGTGTAAATCCCTTATAATAATTATAGAAAGAGCATAGTTACAGGTTGGTTCTCCCGAGCCTTATCGGCAATGGGTGCCGGTCCGCCCTGACGGGACTTGGGGTGTGACAGTCGCTCAAGTTCGAATCTCAATTCGCTGCCCCGGAAAAGGTAAACTATTTTCCCATTCATCATTTGTTTTAGTTATAAATGTTGTTGGCTTAGTTGTAATCTTGTGATTTTGTTTTAATAACTTATCGTCTTATGTCAGTCGAGCATAGAGATTATGTGAAATTCTAATTACTGTTTTTGTTGTTTTCGGCATGATTCTTAAATATGTTTTCTTTGTTCTTTTTTCCTTTTTTATTACTATTATATCTTCTATTGGTAGATACTAATTCATACATTTTTTATTTACATGTACTTCCTCTTTTGAGTCCATTTCAGACTTTTCCTTTGCATACCTATGAGGTTCGAATCCGTCTCTGTATTTATAAGTTGCCTAGAAGCTTTTACAAGATTTTGGAAGCCAAATGCGCACTGTTTACACTGGTATACAGTGTATATATAATGCAGTGATACAGGAGAAAATTAGGGCTTAAAAGCTCAAAATCTGCAACAGTCTTTTCTAAATATATGGGTCAAAGCCCAAACTCTCAACTCTTATTTTTCTTACATTATATTATTTGTCTATTTTTATGTAGTTGAATTCTAACATTTATTTATTTGCTTATATAACTTAATTAAATTCCCCAAACGATGAGCTATTTTATGTTAATTCTTTTGTTAATAATCGCGTGTCATATTTTATTTAATCATTTTCAAAAATTATAATTTATTTCAAGACGGTCCAAGTTATTGATCCCCTTTTAAAATGAGTTATTTTCAATAAGTTTTTACTCAACTTACTTTACATTTTAGTTTTAAACCAACTTTTGAATAGTTAGCCAAATAAATTTCAAATCATCAAATAACCGCGTGTTAGCGATTATTTTAAGTGTTAATATCTTCTTAAAATAGTAATAAGAACCCTTTCCCATTTCTCTGAAATTTTAGGACTTTTTCTGTTAGGGTCTTAAAATTATTTTAAGTTTTCTTAACTTTTTTAAAAAAAATAAGTGGCGATCCTGTTGTTGTTTTTCTATAAAAAAGTTTTCTTAAATTAATTAAGTTTTTAAACTGATTTTTGATTTTTCTTTAAAAAGCCATTTTTTGCGATTAACAGAAATGGTGACTTCGCTAGGGACTTAATTAAGTTCTAACCATTAGATTTGAATTGTTTGATTAACTATTTGATAATGTAATAATTTTTATTTGTACTTTATTTGTTTAAATTCGATATTAAACTATAATTTGTATTTTATGGCATTTTCTATTATATCTTGTGTATTTGGGAGGATGATTTTGCGAATACGCAGTCAAATTCCCAAATACTTAGTCCTTTTTGGAAAAAATGACAATTTATTGATTCGTGATGCGTTCAATGGTTGTTATGATTTCCAGCGTAGGTTGTCCGCCTGGGTTCTCAGTCTATTCAAAACCCACTCTTAGTCCACCTAGCGTAGAGCTAAACCAAAATCCTGTAGGAGTATTGGCCTAAGACGACCCAACATGTAAGACGTGCTGGGCCCATTAGAAAGACCACCTTGAGTTTAAAGTGGTCCCGGTCCAAATGGACGATCATATATATGTGTTCAAAATTCGAAGGTTGTATACGTTATTTGAAGAAACATTGTCCCTTGGAGTTGGGAGTATTTTAATAGCTTAGTTAAAGTTGGATCTTCACGAGGTACTACTTCATCCGAAGATGTTCGGGAATGTCAAGAAGTTGAAGAAGAAAGATTTATTTGAAGGCTTAGTCTAGTATTATACTCCTGCGTGAGACTGATTATTTATATCCCTTTTTCCCTATTATGTATCCCCATTCAATTTATTTATGAAGGTTGTAATATTTTTGGGGTAATGGAACGTTTCAAATGGTGTAATACATCCTTCAAATCATTAGACCTACCCTTGGTATAAAGGATCACATGTATATTAGGAAGCATTATACTTCATTTGTGTGGTAAATGTTATACAATTTGCTATTTGGTTTATGTGATCAAATACATATGTTTTGCCTCAAATATGATTAGTCCATTATTCCATTCCAAACTCTTAGAATATACAACAACAACATTACCCCAATGCCTCAAAGGCTCCCGCCCATTGTGGGGTAAGGGGGGTCGGATGTACACAGCCTGACCCCTATGTTGAAAAACATAGCGCGGCTGTTATATTTTCCAAATTTTATATCTTTCTGAGATACTTTTTGAGTTCATTGTTCAAAACGATTAAAGCTACTCCTTATGTTTCAATTGGGCCATCACTCAAACCCATGTTGGTATTGTTATCCTCGAAAATAATTTTTCATCTCTAAATAGTCAGAATTACCAAATACTCTATTAGTTTCAAATCAAACACCATTATTTTCAATTAAACCTTTCAAATCAAGAACAAAAGGCCAACTTGGGAACATTTTATTCAAATCATAAAATTTATTCATTTCAACCCACTAAATGATCAAATTTTGTCCATTTGGTTATTCTTCTATAACCTCCTATTCTTCGGATTTTGGATTAATCTGTTCAAGCAAAACAAATGTTATTTGTTATTTTGATTAATTATTACGATTAATGGACTAACTCTTTCACCTTTTGAGTTTTCTTCCTTTACAAAAGATAGATTGATTCGTGTTAGAAATCTAACTTGCTCACTCCAGAAAGCAAAACTATTTTTTGCTGGCAGAACATTTATATTTTACATGATCTAAGATCAAGAAAACTGCTACAAATTTATCATTTTCTACATGGACTACTAAGAAAATTTGTTCAAAAATAGACTCTAGCGTGATCAATACAGTCACATCATTTGTATTTCCTATTTTATCTACCACGGCTAATACTAGTATAGGAACAGAATCACACTCGGAAGTCATTGCTCGTCTAGACCAACGAGTTGCTGAATTAAGTCTCATGGTGACACAGTATCAAGCTGCTTTCGAAAGCCTACCCCCCAAATGCCCGCAAAAAAAGAGCATGTGATATCTCAGTTCCCGACCTCAAATGAGTTTGATCAAGGAAATCATTCTGCCGCTTCTCAGCAAATTCAAAATGTTTCATTCACCCGTCCAACTCAGGAGGCTCCATTTGTGTATACTGTTGCTCCTTCAAAGGCTCCAATTATGACACATCATGTTTCACCAATCTATACTTATGCTACTGCTCTACCTGTTGCCAAAGCTCTCGGATTTTACCATCAATATGTTGATCCTTATGTCGAAATTGAAAATGATGTCAAGATTGTTGATGTTTAAGCAATAAGTAGGAAGATGAAGATCTTGGAGGATGCTATGAGAGACCTTCGTGGGCTCAGTGGTAATCCAAGTGTGAGATATGAAGAGTTGTGCACGTTCCCTGATGTTGAGCTGCCATCGAGTTATAAGATCTCAAAGATTAAAAAATTTGACGGATCAGAAAATCTAATTTTTCATTTGAAAGTGTATTGTGAAAAGTTGATTGGTATTGAAAGCAATGAAGGGATAAGAATCAAATTTTTTAGTCAAAGTTTGACAGGAAGAGCTTTGGAATGGTACTCTAAGTAAGATTTGACCAAATGACGCACTTCGGATGATTTAGCCAATGCTTTTGTAGATCATTACAAGTTTCATATTGAGATCGCCCCCGACAAAATTTTCATTACAAAGCTAAGCCCAAAATCAACAGAATGCTTCCGAGAATATGCCACGTTGGAGAGAAGAGGCGTCTAGGGTACATCTACCAATGGAAGAAACAATGATGATCACCTACTTCATCCAAGCCCAAGACATAGAATACTATGAATGAATGGTGACAATGGGTAGAAAGACATTTACTGAAATCATCAAAGTGGGAGAAATGATTGAGGATAGTCTTAAGACTGGAAGAATATCAAGTTTGACATTATCTAGAGCCTTTCAAACTGGTTCATTTGGAAAGAGAAAGGAGAAAAAAGTTATGGAAGTAATTACTCAAGGATCTATCTCGTCTAATCGTGTGCCACCCCCAGGCTATTCCACTGCATAATATCCTAACTACCATGCACAAGCAACATATCGTGGTCCACGACCTATACAAAATAATGTACCTTGCCCTAATTTTGAAAGAAAACCTCAGCGAGTCTTCACTCCATTGGCGAAATCATTGACTGCTCTTTTCGAGAGGTTGAAGGCAGCGAGAATACTGTTATGCCGAAAAATGGCTTTTATTTAAAAATAAATAAAATTCAAAAATCAAAAATTGATTTTAACTCAATTAATTTAAGTGAAATCAATTCTCAAAATTCGAAAGAAAAATAGAATTGTCACCTAATTTTAAGGATAATTAGGAAACCAATAAAATATTTTAAAAAATCTAACAGAAAAATCCTTTTAAATCCAAAGAAAGAGTTCAGATTCATATTTTCACTTCGAGAAGATTTACACACTCGAAATGGCCGCTAAATGCGGTTATCCGGTGATTAAAAGATTTGACTAACTTGACCAAATTAAAAACAATTGACTAAACTTGAAAATCGATTGTGATTGAAAATAGAATTAAATATAAAATCTTTATTTCTTTTTTTCTTTTTTTTTAATTTTTATTATTTCATTGCAAAACTCTTTTGGAATAAAGATTAAAATAACATAAATGGTTCTGACTTATTGGAAAATTTAATTAGATTAAATAAAATAAACAAATGTTAGTGTTAGAAACAATAACAAGTATCACAACATAAATAAAATAAAATAAATAAACTAGGTATTGGGCTTGGCAGACCCAACTCTTTTCAACCTGTCCTAATTCTAAAGTTCGAGCCTGCCAAGCCCCCCATTAAAATTTTCAACTGCTGCTCCTTGGGCTTAGCCCATATTGTTGCGTATACACATAATGTATTCTTTACGAATATCAATGTATAAACACTAATTTCCTGCTTCCAAGACTTGTACCATCTCCAAATTTGAACTTGGCCCTATGACTGCTTCTTTGTCCAGTGAGTTGGAGCTGACTCGATGGAAAAGAGGACTTGGGGCCTCTGTGGCCCACGAGATGCAAATGAGGGTCCAAATGAACTCAGAAGAAATCACATACAATAAGAGCGGAAGAACGACATTAAATTTCTAACAAAATAGTCAATAATGTAATATATCCAGCAAATTGAATCTAAACGTAGAAAAGCAAATTACCAAAAACCTTTGCAACATTGACATTATATTAATAGAAATAAATCCAATTTTAGGAAAATCTAATTACACTAGCAATTCCTTTTAAAGTCAAGTTGAAGCGAGGAAATAACATGAAATAAACATTACTCAACTCTATTCATAACACAAAACAATGTGATGATACACCTAATTATGTAGTAGACAAAAAATCACACTCCATCATTATGAGAAAATTGTTAACTAAAAAGAAAACAGACAAGAGGATGAAGTCAAATATATGGAACAAACAGGTAACTTGTGTAAGATCAAATTCTCTTGTTCATATTTTGATAACTTATGAATAATTTATTAGTGTATCTAGATACCAAATGCAGTAACTAAGTGAATAACAAGCAATGATCAGGAAAAAACTCAAGATCCTCAAATCCAAAACATGTTCTGGTTTCAAATTTCAACAAGTAATCGAGAGGAGATTTTAAAAGTGAAATGAGGACATTATAGTGAGATAACAGGCAGCAGCAAGGGCATTGATGCGCCTGAAAGTAATAAAAATTGAAGTCAAGATATGGGGATGTGAGCAGGAAACAAAGGTTCAAATAACAAGAGAAGAAAAAAACTTAAGTTTTTAAAACGTCATAAACTAGAACATAACAGGTTACTCTTCCTTGCTATACCAAGTAGATCTTATTATGCAGCAAGTCAGTTGTTGCACTACAATTTTAAACATGATTGGAGCTTTTCAAGGCACACAGAGGAGCCAAATTTTAAAGAAATATCTTAACATATGCTCAAGTGAAAGTGAAGCACAGATTATCATCATCTAAATCTATATAATGCCATAGATTCACTAGCAAATAGACACCCTAACAAGGATACTTGATTTCCAATTCACAAGAGTGAAACAACATTCCAGGAAGAGGAAGATACAGACAAACTTCAGACCATCTAATATTTCAGTAGAAAAGGACAAGGACAATGTCATGTAACTAAGATGATCAGAGGATTAACCCGGAAAATATGAAGTACACATCATTTTCAAGAACCTTAACTATTATTTCATCAGTCAAGAAAGCTCAGATAACAGCCAGGAATAACCCTATACTTGAGTTTCGAACTCAAATCATTTGTAGCTAATAAAAGACTCTTAAGACACAATACATGCATTACCATGATTTGAAACAAAATCATTTTCAGGCACAGACCTCTTTTTCCCAAAAGAAGAAGCAAAAATCAAACAAGAAGATGACATGGCTAAAAAAGAACTTTCAACATGAACTCGAGAAATGGATAACTAAAGGCTGCCTCAAGCCCTCGGTTCGATATCAAACAGAGATGAGTAATGACAAATGAAACTGCGTAGCTATTTTAAACACAAACTAGACAAAGAAAGCTTATGAAACAGCAAAGACATCAAGCTATGAAGGTATCTCCATGCTCAAAAAGTCAGATTTTTAGACTGAACAGAAGCAAGACTCCTAAAGCAGAAAATTTTAATCTTCACATGAATTGGGAGACTTGAATAAACTTTAGATTAGAGAAAAATGACTCGTAACCATTATTAGTAAATCATCATGAGGATTAAACTTAGCTAGTCATGCTTAAATCAGAGACAAAATGAAGAAGTAAGATCGATGTAAAACAGTGATGTGAACTTCTTATAATAATAAGTAACAATCTCAAATTAGGACTCTTCTTTGATCTTTGAAAACATAGAGAAAGATATCAACGACAACGATTTGATTAAAGCTTCAAATTAATGACCCTTAAGGAAGAGGATAGCAGATCAAGCCATGAACAGTGACGAAAATAGAGATAAGATTCAACTTAGTTCATGACAAGTGCAGCAGCGACCAACACACTCAACAGAAAAAAGCAAAACTTCAGCATAGTACAGCCTTCCAACCCTTACTCGATTAAATTAGTGAGTATAACAGCCATCAATTAGACAAGAAATCAAGAATAGCCCATGCTTAACAAAACTCAAAATGAAGCACACAACCGTTCTAAAAAAGAAAACGAGAGGAGTAGATGAGAATGTTACCTTTTTCGGAGTAGCGATACTGGGATGACGAACTTAAGGGATTTTCGACACCACCAAAATGGGAGTTATGTCTATACTTCCTTTGCTCCGATACACACAATTTCAGCTTCAAAATGATATGAATTTTATGAAACTCGAACAAGAACAATTAGGATTTTTGACTAGAGGCAACTGTCGAGATTAGGTTCGCTAGGGTTTTCGACTTAATGACCGAGCTATCCTTAGGTAAGGAAAAAGAGGGGATTATATAGGGACGATTAGGGTTTGAAAAATAGGGTGAAGATCGATAGGTTAGGGTCGGATTAACGTTCAAATTCGCCCTTGGGACCATAAGTCCTTGACATTCATTGCATGAATCTTTAATAAATTAGAAACTTACCATTGATCGAGGAGTTCAGAAGCGTGAATCGCTTTTTCAACACATTTAATGTATTTATCGGGTTCGTTGGGGGTTGTTGTGCGATTGAAGTGAAGCGCCGGCGGGTGGGAGAGAGGGGAATAGTCAGGTGCGCATGTGAGGAAGAGGAGAAGGGGTCGTCTGGCTTTGGGGTTGAAGGAGGAAGAAAAATAACGATGGGGTGGAGCTAGGATTGGAGCTAAGGGGAAAGCGAATGGGGAAGAAGAAAGAAGAAAGGGGAGCGGGTAATATATTTTTTTATTTTTTTATTTTTTTAAAAAATAATTGTTTAAAAAATCATCAAAACAAAAAATAGAATTTGATTAATTTGACACTGTGGAGGGTAAAAATTGGGTGTCAACAAATACTCCACCCAGTAGAAGCTATGGTTGTTAACCCTTCGTCTAATTGGTATGACCAAAATAAGAGTTGTGATTATCACTCAGGAGTTGCTGGACATGATACTGAAAGGTGTATCACCCTTTAGCACAAAATTAAAGAGCTGATTGATAATCAGAAAGTTAAACTTGCAGAATCTCCGAATGTGAATAACAATCCACTTCCTGAGCACAAGGAACAGTTAGTGGCGAAATCAATTATAAAGAAGAACTGATGTTTGCTAAAGGTCACGTTCTTGGCATGTTTCAGTCTTGCATTTAAAGTTTGGTATTTTTTTTCCTATAATTGTATTTTATTTGCTTCTTGTCCTTTGTAATGGCAATCTGTAGTTTGATTTCCTTTGTAATATGCCTCCTTTGTATTGTGAACTACATTCAACCCGATTTTCCTAGTTGAATATATATGCAACCTTCATCGACTCGGTCAAGTTATCTAAAAATTTCAATTCACTTTTATGGTTGGAACTATGTTTGACCTGATTCCTGTTTCAGCGGGATACGTGGTGCCACACCGGCTCGGTCATATTTTCATAAAATTTTCATTCCTCTTTATAATTAAACCGGGCAGAATTTTCTTCAAAGAAGACTTTCTCCAACAAGTCTGAATGAGAAATCACGTTAAAATTACAATTGGGGCAGATTTTTTGAGGTTCCCTCAAAAAATCAATTGGAAATAACAAGAAAGTTAAGATTCCTTCTGTATTCTAAATTGGGGCAGAATTTTTGAGGAAGACTCTAAAAAATTCCATCAAACTTGTACTTCAAGATGAATCCAACATGCAAATCAGATAGCAGACAAGCATTAAGATGGCAAAACAAAACCAACATGGATTAATCTCTCAAAACTAAGCATTTTTCTTTGGATGCAGGAACTAAAATTGCAACGCATCGTTGACCCAAACAGTGGCCCTATAAGATAATTTGGCACAATAGCCAAGATTGCAAGTTTTCATCCAAACCAATACAAGCTGGACAACTCCAAATGACTTCTATCTTTACTTATCACTCTATTCATTTCCTAAATTTCTTCTTATTACTCTATTATGATTTAACACATTTTCTCAATGTTATAGATCAGATAACCTGACACAGTGGCCAAGATTACCAGACTTCACCGAGATAAGTTAAATTATTATTATTTTGGAGATTCACTCGCATTTAACGTGACAAATTGGAGCGTCGCTGCCTTCAGTGTGATAAGTTAACCTATTTTGGAGAGTTACTCGTCTTTAACGTGACAAATTGGAGCGTAACTGCCTTCAGTGTGACAAGTTAATTTATTTTGGAGATTATTTTATTTTAGAGAGTCACTCCCCTTCAACGTGATAAATTGGAGCATCACTGCCTTCAGTGTGACAAGTTATTTATTTTGGAGAGTCACTCGCCTTCAACGTGACAAATTAGAGTGTCACTGCCTTTAATGTGGCAAGTTAATTTATTTTGGAGAGCCACTCACCTTTAACGTGATAAATTGGAGCTTCACCACCTTTAGTGTGACAAGTTATTTATTTTGGAGAGTCACTTACCTTCAACGTGACAAGTTGGAGCGTCACTGCCTTCAATATGACAAGTTAATCTATTTTGGAGAGTCACTCGCCTTCAACGTGATAAATTTGGAGAGTCACTCACCTTCAACGTGACAAATTGGAGCATCACTGCCTTCAGTGTGACAAATTATTTATTTTGGAGAGTCACTCGCCTTCAACGTGACAAATTGGAGCGTCACTACCTTCAGTGTGACAAATTAATCTATTTTGGAGAGTCACTCGCCTTCAACGTGACAAATTAGAGCATCACTGCCTTCAGTGTGATATATTACATTATTGGAGTGTCGCTACCTTCAGTGTGACAAATTTATTATTGGCTCATCATCTTCTTTAGAATGCCTGCAACTTATTATTGGATTGTCACCTCCTTAAGCGTGACACATTAAACTTATTATTGGATCATCACTCTCTTCAGCGTGATGCGTTAATATATTACTGGATTGTCATCTCCTTCAGTATGACATGTTAAACCAGGTTTGCACAAATTATATTTACATTTCATTTACTACTAATAAGTTTTATTTCAGTTTTTGTCGAGGGAATCCAAGAGGATGAATTCTCAAACAAACCACAAGTGTGGACGTCATCAAGTAGGATGCAGCACAACGTGTAACTTTTTCTTAGCAGCTAACTGGGACATAGTCCAAAGAGGAATGTCAAACTTTTTGGACACGAGCGAATAAGTGACTTCTACCACAATCCAATCACACTCCTGTCAAAAGGCATGTGGGTGTTTCTTTGAATTCATCGGTTTCAATTTCGCGTTCGGATGATTTCAACTCTCACCGGAAGCAATCTTTCCCGTTTGAGTGACAATACACCAAAAACTTTGAAAATTATGTCTATGTAAGTTCTTACTTATGGGTGTGAAGTGCACCATATTCATGACTAAGAGGTAGCAAGCCTCTTTTTCATACTCAATTTACTTGTCACTCTTTCTTAGTCAAAGGTTATCTTAGCATAAGAGATTTTCTTTTCAATCGATAGAGTCGAACTACAAGCAGTCTGATTCCTATATCCGGGATATGTAGGCAAGCTCCATGTTGAAAACTCGACTATACTCTAACCTCCTCTCATTCTAATCCCGAGCTTTTCGTTCTCTCCATAATTTGACTCTGAAACAACTTTTGAATTTTTTTCAAAATCGTGCATATAATCAAGCGTCGTGAATTACAAGTGGTCTGATTCTCATGTAACTTGAGATGTGTAAGAAAATCGACACTGGGGTCCGACCCTAATTTTCTAAATTCCGTACTTCTCTTTCAAAAAATGAAAGTGTGGTCGGTCAAAATTGAATTCGTCAACTTCCTTTGCCTCGGGTCTCTTTCATCGACTCAAGTCAAACGAGGGGCAGTTGTTGACCTTCAATTTTGATCCTCCATATTATAAATAAATTATTGAGATTCTTTAATTTTTAACAATGAGAAATAATTATCTTCGAAAATATATATATATTTTAAGTTATTTTAGAGTTATTTTTATTCAAAAATCATTCTTAAAAAAAGATTTTATTTTCTTGTTAATTATCTTGATTTAATTATAAATTATTTTAAAATTAATTATTTCACTTTGATATTTTAAGAAACTCGTTAATTGATCTAATTCAATTTGTCGTGTATTTAAATTCAGCCCCATATTTTTTCCGACCTCGCATGTTTTCCCTTTTCCTTTTCCTTTGGCTTTTTACTTTTTCTTTTTGACTTTTTTTCTTCACGTGGGACCTACGTGTCTCTCCATTATTCTCTTTCTTTTTCACCTTCTACAATACAAGAACACACACAACACTCTCCTTTTTCTTCTTCAAATTTATTTGAACAAAAAAACAATACCAATGGAAAAAAAATCAACCCCCAACATTCGGATTTTGAATTTCGAATTCAAATCCAAAATCCAATTTTCTCTATAAATACCCCCTCTTGAATCTGTAAAGAGGAGAGGAGTTTTGGTGAGCTTCCTCTCCAAAATACAAGTTTTTATAGTTTGTTCTTGCTTTCCCGTTCCCATAATACATAGTTCCAAAAAAAAAAATCAAAAAGTAGAGTCTTTCTTCCACTTTCAGTTAATAGTAAGTGAAGATGGTGTCGCTCAAGTTCGAATCTCAATTCGTTGCCCCGAAAAAAGTAAACTATTTTCCCATTCATCATCTGTTTTAGTTATAAATATTGTTGGCTTAGTTGTAATCTTGTGATTTTGTTTTAATAGCTTATCGTCTTATGTCAGTCGAGCATGGAGTTTATGTGAAATTCTAACTACTGTTTTTGTTGTTTCCGGCATGATTCTTAAATATGTTTTCTTTGTTCTTTTTTCTTTTTATTACTATTATATATTCTATTGGTAGATACTAATTCATAACCTTTTTTATTTACACGTACTTCTTCTTTCGAGTCCATTTCAGAATTTTCTTTTGCATATCCTTGAGGTTCAAATCCGTCTCTGTATTTACAAGTTGCCAAGAAGCTTTTACAAGATTTGTGGAGCCGGATGCGCAATGTTTACACTGGTATACAGTGTATATACAGTGCAGTGATACACGAGAAAATTGGGGCTTAAAAGCCTAAAAGCTGCAACAGTCTTTTCTAGATATATGGGTCAAGGCCCAACTCTCAACTTTTATTTTTCTTACATTATATTATTGTCTATTTGTATGTAGTTGAATCCTAACATTTATGTATTTGCTTATATAACTTAATTAAATTCCCCAAACGATAAGCTATTTTATGTTAATTCTTTTGTTAATAATCGTGTGTCATATTTTATTTAATCATTTCTAAAAATTCTAATTTATTTCAAAACAGTACAAGTGATTGATCTTCTTTCAAAATGAGTTATTTTAAATAAGTTTTTACTCAAATTACTTTACATTTCGAATAGTTAGTCAAATAAATTTCAAATCATTGGATAACCGCGTGTTAGCGGTTATTTTAAGTGTTAATACCTTCTTGAAATAGTAATAAGAACCCTTACCCATTTCTCTGAAATTTTAGGAATTTTTCTGTTACGGTCTTAAAATTATTTTAAGTTTTTTAATTTCTTTAAAAAAATTTAGTGGCAACTCTGTTGTTGTTTTTCTGTAAAAAAATATTGATTTTCTTAAATTAATTAAGTTTTTAAACTGATTTTTTATTTTTCTTTAAAAAGCCTTTTTTACGATTAACAGCAAGTGAATTTACGAATTCGACACATGAAATAAGTTAAGCAGTGTTCTAAGAAAAATTAATCTTTGGATTAAATTTATCTGTGATTTAATTGTCACGCCCCGGGAGGGTACCCTAGATATAACCGACACTCAGAGGCTATTGTTAGTCCCCAAGCGAACCACTTGGCCTCATCACATTCATTCATTCATACAATTTACTATAGCGGAAAACATAAGGAAATAAATGGGCACATCATCTTCTAGTCTCGAATAAATATTATAAAAAGAGGCTAGTAGGAAGAACTAGTTTACAATCTTACATCAACACTCGACTCTAGCCTATGAATCCTCGATCACTATCAGGTGGTGCCAATGACAGACTCATGGCTACCTCAATCAAAATAAAGCTAATAAGTGTCTAGCACTACAGCATGATGAAATAAATATAATGAACCCTCCGAAGTAGGAGAGGCTCACCAATCCGCTGAACATCTCCAATCCTCAACGATGTGCCTGTTGATGATCTCCAAGTCTTTCATCTACATCATGAAATGATGTAGTCCCAGAGGGGGATGTCAGTATGCGGAAATGT
This sequence comes from Solanum clarkiae, assembly GCA_011800125.2. Lineage (NCBI taxonomy): Eukaryota > Viridiplantae > Streptophyta > Magnoliopsida > Solanales > Solanaceae > Solanum > Solanum clarkiae. The sequence continues at coordinate 13,453 of JAABOM020027566.1, forward strand.
ACTGGTATATAAAATAGTTGAGTGAAACCAAATCAGGTAGAGTAATATAGAAACAACAATCAATATCAAGGATAAAATAATCAACATGTCAAATGTCTGTCTAAAGCAAGAATAAAGAGTAGACAAGTGATCCATCAACCCCTCTACTCATCAATCAAAACAAACTTATCTCAGAGGGACTCATCTCAAAGGAATTCAGCTTAACTCATCTCATCACATCTCATCTCATCTCATCTTGACTCAGATTACTCACTTTGGGAACCTTCTGGGAGTTTCTCGGACCTACACCCATCACCCATGAGTCGGTGATGGTACAACGAAGCGATGTCGTTGTGACATTCGCCCAATACCTTGCCGCGGTAAAAGGGCGTACATTCGGGGGTTTTATAATAGCATCAAATCCTCTTTTGGGACTAAGGAAACATTCGTTACTCACGGTCCAATCCTCTTCTTCGCTGGTCACGTAGTTAATAAGTGCGAGTGGACTCACTTTTACTCATTTTCGGTGCTCAATACTCCTCCCAGGACTCAACATACTTATAAACATCAACATTATCCAATCATCATCAATCATCTCATCTCAAATCAGCCTCACAAAGACTCTCGCCATCTCATTATACAACATCCCAATCAATAGTTCAGGGCTTAGAACAATCATTAGGGACAATAGAATAGATAAATCATTAGAGTTTATTTATGGAGACTCGAGGGACTATCAATTTCTATCAATCTATCATCATTCTCACCCTCACAATTACAATCTATATTAACATTCTCAATCAAGGCTTTAGATTCAATCCCTATCATCATTCATGTAATCTTTATGAAATAATAAGTATGGTTATGAAAATATTCAATTTAAGAAAACAAGTTTATGATGATCATCAATGTATGAAAATACATATAATAAATATAATTCCTCAAGAACATAAATAAGAAATCATGTATGTTGACTCAAGAACTTTCAACTCACTTGTAAGACCACCTACGAGACACATGGAAGAACAACTCATACTTTTAGTTTAGCCTTACATACTTGGGATGAAGATTGTGCTAATCTTCTTCAAGAATTTGACCCTCAATCCCTGAATCTTCAAACTCTTGCTTCTTTCTCTCTCAGGAATACGCTATAGACTTAGAAAAAATACTGGGTTTAAAACCCTCTAATCGATATAAACGACCTTAATAGTCATTTATAGGACTTGGGAGGGGTTAGGGATTTACCAAAATACCCTTTTCGAAATAAAAGAATAAAATTCACCTTGGAATAGCTTAGTCCGCAACGCAGACTGGGCGCGTACCTATGAATTTTTTGATTGAAAAATTTAAAATGTGTTGAAAAACTGTTTTCTAGGAAAATACACATAAATTGCATTCATCAAATGTGTTTTATGTGTAATTTTTCGTAAATCGCTTTCTGTTCGATTTTTTTTTTCAATTCCCTTCGAAAAAAAATGAAAAAATATAAGTGGGAGTCTACGTCCCGGTGCACACCCTCACCGTTTCGAAAAAAAATTGCGAAAATTATTTTTCAACCCGGTTGCTCTAAAATCGGGTCGAGGCCATTTTCTCACTCGATTTTTCGCGCTAATCGCAAATCCGCTCTCGAATTTCCCATTGGAGCTTTGGAAGACGCGTTATGCGTATGATTACATTTTAGGGACATTTTGATAATTTTATGGGGTGTTACATTAATTTATTGATTAGTAGAAATTTTAAAATACAAGTGAAGGAGTGCAACTACGTATTTTTAGTAGAATGATTTGTAATTTATTATGGTAAGAATAGTCCAAATTAAACTAAAATTATTTCCATACTAGGGAGCCTCAATAATTAATTTTGTTTTCCTAAAATGCCCATATTTTACTAGAACAATAGCTCATGTCTTGATTATTGTTGCATCAGTTCATATTATTTAGTTGTTTCAATTGCTTATTTTTACAGTTATGATATTATGACGACAAACATTATTGAGTTGGTTATCGCAATGTTTGTTGGTGAAAAATAATTTTCTGTCACAACCCCATTTGATGAAATAAACAAGAGATTTACTTTTAAAAAAATTATGAAAAGCATACAGAGTTCATCGACGCAACAATCATTTTTATCCCTTTGACAAAGATCAAATATTGCAATATCACAATAAGATTGTCTAAAGAGAAGAATCTAGCCTGGATGAGTTTCGAAGAAGAAGAAAAATGTATACTTGTCTCACAATATCAAAGATCAAATGATATTTTTTATACTAAATAATAATTGAATTAGTTTGAGTAGGGTATCTTAGTAGCTCATTTAGTTGACTATCCAAACTCTTACCTTATTGGTGAATGTTCGATCCTCACATTGTAACCCCCTCTCCATTTCCCATTTCTCTTCCCCTTCCCCTTCCCCTTCCCCCACCTCAAATTTAAAAATAAAAAGATTATTTTGAGTAAGAAAATTTAATTCAATTTTCTTACATAAAATTTTGTCCAACAACTCTAGAACCAACAAGCATTTTAAAATTCATTGGGCCACCAATCCAATTATGAATTCATAGTTATAGAATTTGAATACAAAGAGTGATTTCTTTTTTCCTCTAAAGTACTTCCATTCTAAATTGCAACAAAAATTAGTTTTTCTTGCAATGAAGAACATGGTGAGATTTATATTGAAGCAATGTGTTCTTTATATTGAACCTGAATTCAGGTTTATATATAGTATTAGTTCCTCAGGCAGGCATTCAGCTAATAGTTATTATCTTGAAAATTTATTTTTTTTAATTTTAATTTTCTTAAAAATTAAAACTGAAATAATAAATTAATTTCATGATCATATACTTATTAATCCATCGTGAGGTAGATTTAGTTATTTTCTTCTAAGAAAATATCAATGAACTTTTTCTTTTCTTTAAATAATGAGTGTATCATACAATTATTCACAAGTCTCTTTCAATTTTCTTATCATTCTAAGGCTGATGTCAACATATTGTATTTCCAACAAAGGATAGATGTAAAATGTAGATTCCATTATGTGGATGGAAGTTGTTGGTAATGAGAAAAGGTGATCCCCATCATGCAAACTTTGGTCAATTTTTTTAATTCGGTATTTGATATTTATATTAAAAATAAAATTTGAATTGAAAAGTCGTATTTAATATTCATAATAAAATTAAATTTAAATTCAGATTGAGAATCACATTATTAGCAGTAACTCGCTCACTAACAGAAACTATTCCACCTAATAGGACTCGAATGCAAAATTTATAATTAAAATTTTAAAATATGCTTATTATTAAACTAATGAAATTTTTAATTGCTTCTGGTTTTTTATGCACGATTCTAGAATAACCGCACACTTCAAACGAAGGTCATTCATTGTATCGAAAGGTTGTTCCATGAGAAGATCCACCTCTTCCACCCAGTTGGAAATTTGTTGTGGAGGTGAAAGAGAATCCTCTACCATCTGCGTCGCCACCAATCATGAAGGGGGGATTGGTCGGGGGCAACTTCCAAATTTGGTCTCATTCTTCCCTTGATTCACGATCCTTGCAACTGAAGTAATCCCCCTGCTATTTGTACGCATCCAAAGTTGGAAGACGTAAATACCAACTAATATCAAATTAAAGAATATATTTATGTAGTATACTTTATTTTCATGTTTAAACACAACTTTTTTGGACTTCAACTTCACATACTACTTTTTCTTTAAAAACAAATATCAAATTTCAATCAAATAGGTTTCAAACATATGTCAAGTATATTTGTTACCTTAATACCAAAGGAGACCAAGCCAACACTAAAGTGAAAAAAGCAACATAAGCACATTTTTTTTCCATTTTTTTAAAAGATGATGACTTATTTCCCACAACAAAGTAGAGATAGTTGATATCACTTTCAACATAAAAATTCCAATGTTATCATACTCGCATTAGTACCCAAAGAAGTACATACACAAACTTTTCCCTTTTGGACAACCAAAAGATAAATAAAAAGTTCTTCCAAACCCCTTTTTTCATTCATTTTGGTACTTTTAGACACTCTTATGAGTCACTCAAGACTTACTCTTGAGTACTACTATACAATATCTACACATGAAGAGGAAATTTTATACATTTGGTACGAGGAAAAATACTTTTTTCATAAGTAAACAGAATAAATCATCTCAAAAATATGTATATATAAATGTAATTCAAACAAATATATATGAGAGTGGAGTTCGTCGTTTTAAAGGGCATAAATTGGAATTTCGCTTCCTAGCACCCTTGAGGCTTGGGATATGACTTGGGGGAG
>JAABOM020027577.1:0-17721 GCA_011800125.2 Solanum clarkiae
TTTAATGAGTTTCCTGATGTCTTTCCTGATGATTTGCCGAGAGTCCCTCCTGATAGGGAGGTTGATTTTGGGATCGATGTTCTCTCCGATACCCAGCTCATGTTTATTCCGCCATATAGAATGGCTCCTGCAGAGTTGAAAGAACTGCAAGAACAATTGAAAGATCTCTTGGACAAGGGATTTATTAGGCTGAGTGTCTCATCATGGGATGCTCTAGTCTTTTTAGTGCGAAAGAAAGATGGTTCCCTTAGGATGTGTATAGATTATCGCCAATTGAATAAGGTGACCATTAAGAACAAATATCCCCTTCCGAGGATTGGCGCTTTGTTTGACCAACTTCAGGATACCACTGTTTTCTCTAAGATAGACCTCAAATTAGGCTATCACTAGTTGAAAGTGAGAGAATGTGAGATCTCAAATATGGCTTTTCGAACCTGATATGCTCACTTTGAGTTTATGGTAATATCCTTTAGATTAACCAATGCTCCTGCCACTTTCATAGACTTGATTAACAGAGTATTCAGACAGTACCTTGATATGTTCATGATTGTTTTCATCGATGATATTTTGGTATACTCTATAGATGAAGAAGAGCATGCCTGTTACCTCCGAATTATTCTTCAGACCCTCAAAGATAAGGAGTTATACGCCATATTTTCAAAATGTGAGTTCTGGCTTAAATCTATGTCATTTTCGTTCCATGTTGTCTTAGGTGATGGTATTCCAGTGGATATGCAGACGATTGAGGCAGTCAAGAACTGGCCTAGACCCACCTCTCCAACTAACATAAGGAGTTTCTAGTTTTTGCTGGTCACTATCGTAGATTTGTTGAGGGATTCTTTTCTTTATCCTCACAGTTTACTAAGCTGACTAAAAAAAGGCTAAGTTTAAGTGGTTTGATGAATATGAGAAGAGTTTTCAGGAATTAAAACCAGATTAATGACTGTACCAGTATTGACTCCACCTGAAGAGTCGTATGATTTTGTGATCTATTTTGATGCTTCTAGAGTGGGATTGAGATGTGTTGTGATACAGAGAGGTAAAGTCATAGCCTATGCTTCCAGACAACTCAAGAACCATGAAAGGAACTATCCAACTTATGACTTAGAATTGGTTGTGGTGGTGTTTGCACTCTATATTTGGCGCCACTATTTGTATGGAACATATGTGGATGTATTCACAGACTACAAGAGCCTGCAATACTTCTTCACCTAGAAAGAGCTTAATTTGAGGCAGAGGAGATAACTTGAGTTGCTCAAAGACTTCAACATGAGCATCCTATACCATTCGTGTAAAGCTAATGAGGTTGTTGATGCTCTTAGAAGGTTATCCATGGGGAGCACCACCCATGTGGAGGAAAAGAAAAAGGAGTTAGCCAAAGAGGTTTACCGACTGACACAATTGGGAGTTCAACTAGATGAATCGGGTAAAAGAGGAACTCTTGTGCATAATGGGTCTGCATCATCTCTAGTAGTGTAGGTAAAGGAGAAGCAAGATCGAGATCCCATCTTACTCCAATTGAAGGAAGATATACATAATTAGAAAGTGATGGCATTCATCAAAGGGGGAGATGGGGTATTGAGATATCAAAATAGATTGTGTATTCCAGATGTTGATGGTATTCGAGAAAAGATCATGGAAGAAGCTCATAACTTCAGATATTCCATCCATCCAAGGTCTACCAAAATGTACCATGACTTGAGAGAAGTCTACTGGTAGAGTAGAATGAAGAAAGGCATTGCTGAGTTTGTTTCCAAGTGCCTGAATTACCAATAAGTTATAGTTGAGAACCAAAGGTCATGTGAAGTAGCTTAGAATTTTCAAATTCTAGAATAGAAATGGGAGATAATTAATACGTACTTCATCACAGGCTCACCGAGGTCCCATAGACAGTATGACTCAATTTGGGTAATAGTTGATCGGATGACAAAATCTGCACACTTCTTAGCGGTAAAGATGACCAACACTGCAGAGGACTATGCCTCATTATACATAATGTAGTTTGTCAGTTTGTATGGAGTTCCTTTGTCCATCACATCATATAGAGGGGCTCAGTTCAATGCCATTTCTAGAAGTCTTTTTAGAAAGGCTTGGGTTCAAATGTAAACCTTAGTACTGCTTTCCGTCCTCAAACTGATGGTCAGGTCAAGCGGACAATACAGACTTTGGAGGATATTTTGCGGGCTTGCATCATTGACTTCAAAGATAATTGGGATGACCACTTGCCTCTGATTGAGTTTGCCTACACAATAGCTTTCGTTCGAGCATCCAAATGGCTTCTTCGGAGGCCCTCTATGGGAGGAGATGCAGATAGCCGATAAGATGGTTTGAGGTAGAATAAGCGGGGTTGATTGGGCCATACTTGGTACATCAAGCCATGGAGAATGTAAAGATTATCCAAGAGAGACTGAGAACTGCACAGAGTCATCAGAAGTCTTACACTGATGTCAGAAGAAAAGACTTGGAGTTTAAGGTCAACAATTGGATTTATCTGAAAGTGTCACCCATAAAGGATGTGATGAGATTTAGGAAGGAGGGGAAGTTAAGTCCTTGATACATTGGTTCCCTACCAAATTGCGAAGAGAGTGGGAAACGTAACTTATGAGTTGGAGCTACCACTAGAATTGGTAGTCATCCATCCAGTCTTTCACAATTCTATGCTTAAGAAGTATTTGGAGATCCGTCCTTGGTTATTCCTGTTGAAAGCATTGGAGTGAAGGATAGTTTGAGTCATGAAGAGGTCTCAATCCAATTCCTTGATCGTCATGTTCTTCCTGAGTTATGAGTATTTGAATATGCATATCTTTAATTATATTTGTGCCTAATGATAATGTTAGAGGTTGTCTCTCAATTCTAAATCTGAGTTGAGGTTGATTTCTGAAGTATGAGTATTCGAGTATCATAGTATTTGAGTTCCTTCTTGATAGGTCTCCTAGTTGCTCATTATTCGAATACGAATGATCCCAAGGGGGAGATATTGTGACACCCCATAACTCTTTCCTCACATATAGCAATGTTTCAAGCCTCATTCTTATAGGTGGGAAGTGTATTAGTGTTATAAGAGACTTGTAGTATTTAGTCGAGATCAAAACCTTCATATAAAATTGAGTTTCTAGTGTTGGATTATGCAAGGGTCAACTTTAAATGATCATAACACTTAGCACACAAAGAATTAGATATCCCATAACCTACCAAATGAAAGCCCTTTGAATTAGCTTTCTAACACAACTAGTTTCACCTCTTTGGAGTTCGGAGACAAAAGTTACGACTGTTTTACTGAAGACTACCAGAGTAGAGTATATTACAAAACCCAATTATGGGCCATAGAATGAAGTATGACCCGTCTGCTAACTCAAGGAAAAAATTCCTGAAACTTTGATTTTTATCCTAGACTTTATGGACTCATCTACAAGTCGTAGAACCTTCTATGGGTCGTAGAATGGGCTCATAAAAGTGAATCAGAGACCCCAAAATTGGGCCAAAACTTTAAGAAAGGGTCCCTAAGGGCCATGGAACTTTCTATGGCCCGTAAATGAGCCCGTAGACGACTTTTGATAGCTTTTTAAGAAATGTTATTTTGATCTTTTCCCACCCTTTCAAAGCCTAAGATTGATGTTTCTACACATAGATAAACACCTTAACATGTCAATTCAATACTTTTATGCTAAATCACTCTCTCAAATGTAGAAGCAAGGTTCCAAGAGAGGAAAGGTCTAGGTTTTAAAGATAAATTGACGTGAGAATTCTTCCAATCTCTTTCAAGGTTCAAAACTTCCAACCATGTAAGGCTAATCAAAACATGGATACTATTTTTTCATATTGTCATGACCCAAGCCTAGGACCTAGATGTGACACAAAAAATGAGAACTCAAAGGAAACCAAACAAGCCTTTTAGCATATCAATCACACATCCTCGTGGAAGCAAAGTAAACAACAACAGGAGATATAAATAAAAAGGAAAGCGGGACTAAGGAAAGTCTTTGATGATCATTAAAGCATAAAAGAGTTAAGTTCAAGAATAAGTATGTCATAATATCCAACAATACCTCTAACATGGAATGGAGCAGGGGCCATGACACTCTCTGGACTTACCCTCATAATAAAAAGTGTTCAACATAAAGAAGTCTCAAAATAGCAAGAATAAGGTAGATAGTGTCCTCGGACTGAAGGACTCACCAAAGCTTAAATCCAAATTATCAACGAGCCATGTGGAGGATGATAAAAAGGTGCTCCGGTCCCTACATGGTAATATCATGCAGGCATAGAGTATGTGTTAGTATGTTTGAATGTACTAAGTCTTTGGGATGCAACACAACAAGTCATAAGCCAATGTAGTCAAAATGCATAATCATAACAATGGATGCATAATCTCAATATGGCATGCATGATCAATGCTCATAATAAAACATACTTGTAAATCATTCATCTTAAACAATATATGTATAGCATACGTACATAGGAAAAGATCTTAAATGACATGAGTAAGACTAAGTGAGCTACAACTTGGAATCCCGATGATTACCCCTCACTGGTAAAGAGGTTGTATACATGCCAAGGTAAACCATACTTCACCTTATGGGAATATGACCTATTTCGTATGAGGTAACCCTCCTTACAGGAACATGACCCATTTCGAAAAGATTTCATGATAAAGGCACTAGATGAATCCACTAGAATAGAAAGGGTAAAGTATAATCCTATGTTGGCGCATAGTTTGAGGAAAGGAGTATGGACCCTCAAAGATAGTCCACGTCGACATCCCATCCATCGGTGTTAAGCCTAATCCTATGGAGTACTTGAAATAATCACACTTTAATCATAACATGAATAGCTTCTAAGAACATGACTTGAGTAGCTCATAAATATGCTTGACCTCTAATGTTGAGTCTAATTTGAAAATGAGAGTAGATAATAATACATGAACCCTTACAATAACATGAAATGGCTCATAAAAGGTAAAACTCTTGAAAATAGGGCTTAACTTGATACTTATAAAATTATAGATATTTTTCATGAATTCAATACATTTTTGAAAGTCCTTAGTCATCATGAAGTCACTTGACTTATAAATCATGTAATAGATCATCAATAATTTGAGAATTCTTAACTTGACATTTTATCAAATATTTGGTGGGTTCATGATACTAGTTCAGAATCATGCAATTCGAGAGTGAAATAAGATGAGTAAACTTAATGCAAATCAACCCACCAACATGTAGTAAAAAGTAAAACCTTCATGTAGGGTACCTTGACATCCATTACAAAAGTTCATGATAAAGCATAGTTTCATAGCTCAAAACATGCATAGTTCTAATAGATATAATCAAATTATGGTATAAGATTGAAATAGATAGTCATGCATAATCAATCAATATTTCATAAAACCCCAACATGATTCATGCTCATGATTCATAATAAGAGATACTCATAGGTAATACAACTTGAAAACATGCAATTTTCATGAAAAGGAAGATTGGGCTCCATGAGTGAAAGGACCCAATGGATGAAACTCATATACCTCAAACTTGGACTTTCTTGAGATGAGCTTGAAGGAAACTTAGAGCTTGAAGTGACCCCTTGAGTTCCAAAGTTAAGCTTAAAATTTTTGAATTTGGTATGAGATATTTGGTTAAGTCTTGGAGAGGTTTTTGTGAGGGTTTTGAGTGATATAGAGTTGAAAAATGGCTAAGTATGAGTGATTCCACATTTAAGTGGGCATGGGGCTATGACCCCAATGCGTTTGGCCGAAATAAAAAAACCAAGGAAAAACTTACACTAGTACGCGTCCTTGGCGTGAGGCGGACCCATCGCGCATGCAACATTTGTACTGCTTAGCGCCCCTGGCGCATCGTGGCCAGTGCATGGATGCTCTCTGGTAATCATAAATTAGCAAAAATTATTTTTCACTCCTTGGTCCTCTAAAGTACGGGCTATACCCATTTTCACTCAATTTCTCCCCTCATCAAGAATATGAAGTCAAATTTTTGATATCAAGCATGGATTCTGAGATATGTGAAAATTACGATTATGGTCATTCTGAAGCACATGTTTGGGGCATTTCAATATCTCACCCTTGAAAAATATTTGTCCTTGAATATCATAAAAACATGCATAAGAGAAGTAATCATGAAGATTTCAGCTCGACATGAATGCAACAAATGCAATTAAGCATCATTTTCAAAAAATCTCAACATGAATATCAAAAATCACCCTAAGCTTGTTACCATGAACATGAATGCATGCAAACGACATAAGGGCTGAAACTTAAGACTTGAAATCTATAATGTGAATATATCAAATATTATACTACCAAATCTTTGATATTTTATGGAAACTAAATCTTTGACAAAAGAAAGAGATTTTTAGTCAAATTAAGGCCACATTACAAATCTCCACCTTGGCCTGAATTTGATGAATATAATAAATTGCTCCATCCTCTCCGCAGAAGCCTATATGGGCTAAAGAATTCTTCACAAATGCCAATTAAGTTCAAACAGAGTTTGAACTTGTTGGCTGGAAAAGACTTCGTGAACATATCAGCAGGATTATCTCTAGTGTTAATCTTTTGAACAGAGACCTTTCCTTCAGCAATGGTTTCCAGAATGAAGTGATATCTGATATCAATATGCTTCGTCCTCCCATAATACATTTGATCTTTAGTCAAGTGAATGACACTTTTTGACTATCACAGAAAATAATAATGCCACCTTGGTGTAAGCTGAGTTCAACAAGTAGACCCTTCAACCATAAGGCTTCTTTAATCACCTCGGTCACTGTCATATATTTTGCTTCGGTAGTAGATAAAGCTACTACATGTTGTAATATAGCTTTCCAACTGATAGCACATCCACCAATGCAAAAAACATATATTGTTACTGATCTTCTTTTGTCAAGATCGCTTGCATAATCAGAGTCTACAAAACCAACGAAAGTGTTAGCATTTCTCCCAAACTCCAAACATGTATTTGAAGTACGTCACAAGTATCTGAGAATCCATTTCACTGCTTGCCAATGCGCTTTACCAGGATAAGCCATATACCGACTTACTATACTGACTGCTTGTGAAATGTCTGGACGTGTACACACCATTGGATACATAATACTGCTAACTACAATAAAATATGGTACTTTTACCATATACTTCTCTTCTTTCTCTGTCTGCGGGGATTGAGCAACTGATAACTTAAAATGAGCAGCAAGAGGAGTACTTACTGGTTTAGCATCTTTCATGCCAAACCTATCCAAGACCTTCTCCAAGTAATTCTGCTGGGTTAGGAATAGCTTATTAGCTTCTCGATCTCTTTTAATATCCATGCCAAGGATTTTCTTAGCTGCTCCCAAATCTTTTATTTCAAATTCACTATTATTTTTGTTATTGTTATCTTAACATTATTTAACTAAATTCTGCTTTTCCTGAGTCTCAATCCTAACAAATTGGTATCAGAGTCGGATCTAATCGGGTTTACATCAGTAGCCAAAATGACAATAACAAGGACCTATTTTGAGAAATTTACAGAAATGCAAACTTTAGGATGTGGCAATTAAAGATGGAGGCTATCTTAATTCAAGATGGTCTAGATATTGCACTGCAAGGAAAGGAGAAGAAGCCAAAATATTTGAAGAGCGCGGAGTTTGTTGTCATAGACAAAAAGGCAAAATCAAATATTGTTTTAAATCTCTCAAATAAGGTTTTATGTGAAGTATCTGCAGAAACCACAACCAAAGGCATTTGGGAAAAACTAAAAACCTTGTATATGAAGAGGACAATGGAAAATAGACTTTACCTGAAGCAAAAGCTTTAAACATTTCGTATGGTTGAAGGTAATTCTATACTCTCATATCTTGATGCATTTGACTCTATTCTTATGGATTTGAGTAATATCGATGCTGAAGTTACTAATGACGATCAAGTCGTCTTATTGCTTATTTTCTTACCCTAATCATTTAATCATATTAGAGAAACCATGCTTTATGGAAAGGATAAAATCTCTTATAGAGAAATTAAATCTATATTAAAATCAAAAGATCAAATAGATAGAGATATTACTGGTGAAAGCAGTGGAACCTATGGGGAAGGCTTATTTATAAGAGGTACAAATAGTGAGATGTCTAAATCAAGGTCAAAGTCAAGATACAGAAATGTGGTGTGCAAATATTACCATAAGAAAGGTCATATTATTTCCGACTGTTATAAGTTGAAAAACAAAGAAAAGCATCAGGAAAACAAAAATGACCACCAAAATACTAACCCCGCTGAAGCAAGTGTAGCTGTTGATGAGTTTGAAGGAATAATATTTTTAGCTACTAGTAATAGTTCTAAATCTAACGATAAGTGGATTTTAGATTCGACTTGTTCTTATCATATGTGTCCCAATAAGGATTTGTTTACCATGTATGAATCTTTTAGAGGTGGAGTTGTCTTGATGGGCAACAGTGCTCCCTGCATAGTTTTTGGTAAAGGTACAATCAGAATTAGAATGGACGATGGAGTGCTGAGAATTCTCACTGATATTAGACATGTTCCTAACTTGAAGAAAAATCTCATTTCATTGGGCACTCTAGATCTCCTGGGTGCAAATACACAAGTGAAGGTGGAGTTATGAAAATCTCTCTAGGTGCTCTAGTGATAATGAAAGCACATAGATCTGGTACGTTATACACTTTGTTGGGATCCACTGTTACAGGTGTTGCTGCAATTTTTACTCAATTTGATTTTGACATCACTAAATTGTTCATATGCCATTGGGGCATATGAATGAGAAAGGTATTTCCATTCTCAGCAAAAGAGGTCTCTTGTATGGACAAAGTACCAGGAACATAGAGTTCTGGGAGCACTGTGTGTTTGGGAAGAAAAAAAGAGTCAGCTTCAAATCTCCAGCAATTCATCAAACAAAAGGTACTTTGGACTACATTGATTCAGATCTTGGGGTCCTTCTCATACCCCGTCAAAAGGTGGTGCCAAGTATATGTTAACTTTCAATGATAATTATGCAATGAAAGTTTAGGTTTATTTTCTGAAAAATAAAAGTAATGTTTTCTTAACTTTCAAACAATGGAAAGTTTTGATTGAGAAGCAAACAAGAAAACAAGTCAAGCAGCTTAGAACAGATAATGGCTTGGAATTTTGTAATGATGTGTTTAATGAATTTTGCAAAAATGAAGGCTCGACATTGCTCTATGAGGATGACCCCTCAACAAAATGGTGTTGCAGAAAGAATGAATAGAACCCTTTTAGAAAGAGCTTGTTTCATGCTTTCAAATGTTGGGTTGACAAATGCTTTTTGGGAAAAAGCTATCTCTACAGCTTGTTATATTGTCAACTGTGTTCCTTCTGCACCTTTGAACTTTAAGACTTCGGAGGAAATGTGGTCAGGTACTCCTGTTGATTATTCTAATTTAAAAATCTTTGGTTGTACTGCATACATGTATATGAATGATGGTAAATTAGAGCCAAGGGATAAAAAGTGTATTTTCCTTGGAATGCACCTGGGAAAAAGGATATAGACTCTAGTATCCTAAACACAAGTCACTAAATATTTATAATTAGCAGAGATGTAACTTTTAATGAATCCTCTATATTACACCCTAGAAAAGAGTCGTCTAGTTCTTGTAATATAAATAAGGAGTAGGGGATACATGAGCAAGGGAAGGTTACGAATTGTGTGGTCTTCATTTAAGGGGAGGATTGTTGAGTATGACAAACTCATCCCACACCATTGCAAAGTATTTGGTAGTTGGCCAACATTATATTTTCACATTACAAAGTGTTGAAATTAGAATATTGGCCTATGTCATTAGTGACATAGGCATGGTTTTCAATTCTCTATGAATTGAGAGTTTTGGCTCTCTCATTTGACACACCAAGAAAGAGAGAAAAAATGTAGAGAGCCACAGAGAGAAAGAAAATACATTGACTATTTTCTTCTTTGAGGTATACCATAGACTATATAAGAAAAATAGTCTGTGAAAAAAAATAGAGTGTGTGTGCTTAGGAAATTTTTTCCTAATAGTGAGCGACAAAAATAGTGAGACTATTTTTGATATTTTTCTCTAAGAGCCTACTATTTGTAATAGTAAAAGAAATATATCAGAAACGTTGATTTGTGGACGTAGACAAAAAAGTTTTGGGTGAACCACGTTAAATTTTCTAGTGTCCATTTTACTCTATTTGTTCCTCCTAAATTTTATTGCTCACTCCACTGCATGGGCCCCAACAAAATCATATAGGGGACAAATTAATACTTTCGGCTTTAGTAGAGTAGAAGAGATATGGTTATTACTTTCTCATGTCTGTCTCGGCTTTCCATGTGGCACTTTCAAGTTACTGGTTCTTCTAAAGGACCTTGGTGGAAGCTACATCTTTTTTTCTCAACCTTTTCACTTGTCTATCTAAAATTTCCACCGGGACCTCCTCATAGGTCAAATTATCTTCTAAACACCAACAACATCTAAGGGCACTAAAGCACTTGGGTCACCCACACACTTTCTCAACATGGACATATGGAAGACCAGATGAACCATATTCATTTTCATAGGCAACTCCAACTCATATGCAAGCTTATCTACTCTGCTCAAAACTTTATAAAGACCCACAAATCATAGACTTAATTTCCCGTTCTTGCCAAATCGGACCACGCCCATCACGGGTGAGACCTTCAAGTAAACCCAATCAATATCCTCAAACTCAAGATCTTTTTTCCTCACATCGAAGTAGGACTTTTGTCTACTTTGGGCTGTTTTTAATCTTTCTCCAATCAGCCTCACCTTCTCCAAGGACTCCGTGACTAAATTCGGATCTATCAAAGCCATCTCCCCCACTTCAGACCACCCAATCAGAGATCTACAATGCCTACCATATAAAGTTTCAAAGGGAACCATACTAATGCTTGAGTGGTAGCTATTATTGCAAGAAAACTCAATAAGTGGAAGATGTTCATCCCAACTGCCTTTAAACTCCAAAACACAAGCACTAAGCATATCCTCAAAAGTTTGGATAGTTCTCTTGGCTTGACCATCTGTTTGAGGATGAAAAGTCATGGTAAGATTAACCTTGGTACCAAGACCTCTTTGGAAGGACCTCCAAAAGTGAGAAGTGAATTGAGCACCATGATGGTCTTGGAAGGACCTCCAAAAGTGAGAAGTGAATTGAACACCATGATCCAAAACGATAGACCAAGGCATCCCATGCAATCTAATCAACTCATGTATATAAAACTTGGCATAACCTTCGACACAATAAGTAGTTTTGACCAGTAGAAAGTAAGCTGACTTTGTCATTCTATCCATAACAACCCAAATAGAGTCAAAATGTTTCCTAGTCTTAGGCAACCCAAACACAAAATCTATGTTGGCCTTTTCCCACTTCCAAAGTAGGAATTTTTATATCTTGGGCTAGGACACCTGACCTTTGATGTTCGGCTTTCATTTGCTGGCAATTATGACATCCAGATATGAACTTGGCAATGTCTCTCTTCTTAGCACCCCACCAATATACTTTCCTTAAGTCTCTATACATCTTTGTAGAACCGAGGTGAATAGAATAGGATGAATTATGAGCCTCCTTCAAGATCAAGTTCCTTAAGTTGTCAATATTAGGCACACACAATCTACCTTGGTACCTAAAGGCACCATCTCCCCCTTGGAAACAAACCTCCACTTTACCATCTTTCAACAAGGCCTTCAACTCTAACAAATTGGGGTCAAGATCTTGTTTAGACTTTACTTCCTCAATCAAGGAAAATTTAGAACCATCGATAACCACTACACAACCATTATCAACTTCATTCAACCTAACCCCCAATCTAGCCAACCGGTGAACTTCTCTAGCCATCTCTTTGCCACCATCACCAGCATGAGTTAGACTACCCATGAACACTCTACTTAGAGAATTGGCCACAATATTAGCTTTCTCGGGGTGGAAACATACACTCATATCATAATCTTTAAGGAGCTCTAACCACGTTCTTTATATCAAGTTAAGATCTTTTTGGGTGAAGACATATTGGAGACTCTTATGGTCGATAAACATATCAACATAAATCCCATACAAGTAGTGATGCCAAATTTTCAAAACAAATACCATGGCCACAAATTCAAGATTATGGGTAGGATAATTCTTCTTATGCACCTTAAGTTGCCTAGAGGCAATATGTTATCACCTTACCATTTTGCATCAAAACACACCCCAAACCAATTCTTAAGACATCACAATATACCATGGACCCTTCTGACCCTTCTGGTGGAGCCAAGATAGGAGTGGAGACAAGCTTATCTTTCAAAGTTTGAGAACTGTTCTCACATTCATCGGTCCACACAAATTTTGCCTTCTTTTGGGTCAACTTAGTCATAAGAGAAGCAATAGAAGAAAAGTTATTCACAAACCTCCGGTAATAACCCACCAAACCCAAGAAACTTCTAATGTTTGATGGAGTCAAAGGTCTAAGCCAATTTCTTATTACCTTTGTCTTCTTAGGATCCACCTTAATACTATCACTCGACACCACATGCCCCAAAAATGCAACCTCTTTCAACAAAAACTCACATTGTTCATATTTTGCATATATTTCTCCTCCCTCAAGATTTGCAACACCACCCTCAAATGGTTCACATGCTCCTCCTCACTATGGGAATAAATCAAGATATCATCAATAAAAACCACCATAAACATGTCAAGATAGGGTTTAAATACCTTATTCATAAGATCCATAAATATAGTTGGTGAATTAGTCAACACAAAGAACATAACCACAAACTCAAAGTGTCCATACCTAGTCCAGAAAGTCATCTTGGGAATATCACACTCCCTTACTTTCACTTGGTGATACCCGCACCAAAAACTAATCTTAGAAAAGTGACTAGCCCCTTGAAGTTCATCAAAAAGGTCATCAATCCATGGTAAAGGGTACTTGTTCTTTATGGTAACCCTATTGAGTTACTGGTAATCAATGCACATTCTAAGAGAACCATCCTTTCTCTTCACAAATATCACCGGTGCACCCCAAGGTGACTTACTAGGCCTTGTGAAACTCTTCTCCAACAAATCCATCAATTGATCCTTTAACTCCTTCTTCCGGTGCCATATGGCAAGGGGGAATAAAA
This sequence comes from Solanum clarkiae, assembly GCA_011800125.2. Classification (NCBI taxonomy): domain Eukaryota; kingdom Viridiplantae; phylum Streptophyta; class Magnoliopsida; order Solanales; family Solanaceae; genus Solanum; species Solanum clarkiae. Next base: position 13,099 of record JAABOM020027577.1, read on the forward strand.
ATGGGTTGAGTATCGAGAAGGAGGTCTATACCAAAGTTTATTTTCCATTCTGGAGAAACACTGGGAAGCTTATTAGGAAAGACATCAAGAAACTCATTAACCACCAGAAATGATTCAATAGGAAGGACTTTGGACTCAACATCTCTAACGCTCACAAGATGATATAGGCAACCTTTAGAAATTAACTTTTGGGCTTTAAGACAAGAAATGAATCTACCCTTGACCATCACATCATGATTTTACCACTCAAGGATGGGCTCATTAGGGAATTAGAATTTAACCCTATGGGTTCTACAATCAATAGAAGCATAATATATATGCAACCAATCCATCCCAAGAATGACATCAAAATCCATCATATCTAATTCAACAAAACCACAAGGCAAGACTTTATGCAATATGAACACGAAAAAATTTATATAGACTCTTTTAGCAACAATGGACTTACCAACGAGGATTGACACTTCATAAGGTTCACACAATAATTTGGGACTAACATGAAGCTTTTTGACAACAAAAGAAAATGCATACACATAAAAATAAAAAATCATTAACATACCGGTGATGACATCGGACATCTCATCCACCCCTTGTCTTCCTTGAAGAGCATAGAATCTATTTTGCTTTGCAGCACCCCCCTTGTTGGCCTCCCTTTGCCCTTTGATCCGTATTTGCACCTTAGCCTTGTGGACGACCATCTCTACCTTTGTTTTGAGCCTGAGGACAATCAATGACCTTGTGACCCATTACACATAACCAAAGCAAGTATTAGAGTTCCTCAAACATGGGCCACTATGATTTTTCCCATACTCTTGGTACTTAGGATTTGCCATCCCACCATTGCCACTTTGGAATCTTGGATTATTATTAGCAAATCCCTTTTTTAAGAGCATTAGAAGATCATTATCCTTGGAACTTGTGGCCTTGAGGAAACTGCCCACCCTTGGGACCTTGGAAACCACCTTCAAAACGAGTCCTCTTAGACTCACCACAACTCATTTTTCTAAGTTTCTCCTCCTCTAGTTGCTCGGCATATTTCATGAGATTGGATGACACTCCTCATTAACAAGTCGGACACTCCTAACACAAATATGTTCATCCTTGATCTAGGTTCGGCAACCAATTATGGAGTATACTTAGAGAACTTGTGAAACTTGAGGGCATACTCCCTCACACTGATAGAACCTTGCTTAAGGTTCATAAACTCTATCACCTTAGCCTCCCTTATCTCTATAGGAAAGAGCCGATTGAGGAATGTGTCTTTGAGCTCTTCCCAAGGCATAACATTATTATTCCCCTTCTCCAACTTCCATTGTGTAAACCAAATTTGAGCCACCCTTTTGAGTTGGTAGGCCACTAACTCTGCGTTTTCCTCCAAATTGACCCCCATGATAGATAACACCTTGTACACCTTATCTATGAACTCTTGGGGGTCCTCATCCATCTTGAATCCATGGAACTCCGGTGGGTTCATTCTTGTGAAATCCCTTGCCCTAAAAGCTAGAGTTGGAGCATGAGGGCCTTGGGCCCCTTGGTTAATTTGGTTGGTCATAGCATGAGACAACATCGTAATAGCATCTCAAAACTCATTTGGTCTACCCCTCCACCTTGAGGAGCGGGAGGGGTCGGTTGCTCCTCGAGTGTGCAGGCTCTCCTTAGTCTCCCTCTTGGAATCGGCATGATCAAGAAGAAAAACAACATTCATTAGAGGAAAGCCTTACACTTACATCTAAAGAATGATATAGACCATGAAAAAGTGAAACATTTCCTAAAATGCCTCATAGCCTCCTATTCATAGTTGTGGTGCGCTTCACAACTATGAATAAGATTCTAATCGACGTGGTGTTTTGGATTCTAAGGACCATTAACAACCTAGTGCACTGATACCAAGTTTGTCACGGTCCAAGCTTAGGTCCTCGACGTGACACGGCAAATGGGAACCCGGAGGAACCCAAATAAGCCTCTTAGCATATCAATCACATATCCTTAGTCGCGGAAGCAAAGTAAACAACAACAAGAGACATCATTATATCCAACAACACCTCTAACATGAAATGGAGTAGGGGCCATGACACTCTCTGGGCTCACCCTCATAATAACAAGTGTTCAACATAAAGAATCCACATGGACTCATACTTGAGGACTTACCAAAGCTTATTTCCAAAGTATCAAATAGCCACATGGAGGATGATCAAAAGGAGCTCCGGTCCCTACATGATAATATCATGTAGGCATAGAGTATGCATTAATACATTTAAATTTATTAAGTATGTGGGATGCAATGAAACAACTCATAAGCCAATATAGTCAAAATGCATAATCATAACAATGGATGCATAATCTCAATATAGCATGCATGATCAATGCTTATAATAAAACATGCTTATAAATCATTAATCTTGCACAATATATGTATAGCATACGTATGTAGGAAAAGACCTTAACTAACATAAGTAAGACCAAGCGAGCTACGACTTGGAATCTCGATGATTATCCCCCATTTATAAAGAAGTGGTCTACTTACCAAAGTAAATCATACTTCACCTTATAGGAACATGACCCATTTCATATAAAGTAACCCTCCTTATGGGAACATGACCCATTTCGGGAAGGATTTTATGATAAAGTGCACTAGATGGATCCACTAGAATAGCAAGGGTAAAGTATAATCCTATGTTGGCACATAGTTTGAGGACAGAAGTATAGACCCTTGAAGATAGTCCACGCCGACATCTCATCCATCGGTGCTAAGTCTAATCTCACAGAATACTTTAAATAATCACACTTTAATCATAACATGAATAGCTTGTAAGAACATAACTTGAGTAACTCATAAACATGCTTGACCTCTAATGGTGAGTCTAACTTGAACATGATAGAAAATAATAATACATGAACCCTTGCTTTAACATGAAATGGCTCACAAGAGGTAAAAATCTTGAAAATAGGGCTTAACTTGATACTTGTAAAATCATAGATACTTTTCATAAATTCAATACATTCTTGAAAGTCCTTAATCATCATGAAGTCACTTAATTTGTAAATTATATAATAGATCATCAATAACTTGAGAATTCTTGACTTGACATTTTATCAAATACTTGGCGAGTTCATGATACTAGTTCAAAATCAAGCAATTCGAGAGTGACATAAAATGAGTAAACTTAATACAAATCAACCCACCAATATGTAGTAAAACCCTCATATAGGGTACCTTGAAATCCATTACAAAAGTTCATGATAAAGCATAGCTTCATAGCTCAAAACATGCATAGTTCCAATAGATATAATCAAATCATGGTATAAGCTTGAATTTGATAGTCATGAATAATCAATCAAAATTTCATAAAACCCCAACATGATTCATGCTTATAATTCATAATAAGAGATACCCATAGGTAATACAACTTGAAAATATGCAATTTTCATGAAAAGGAAGATTGGGCTCCATGGGTGAAAGAACCTAATGGATGAAGCCCACATACCTCAAACTTAGGTTTTCTTGAGATGAGCTTGAAGGAAACTTAGAGCTTGAAGTGAATCCTTGAGTTATAAAGTTAAGTTTGAAATCCTTGAATTTGGTATGAGATATTTGGTTAAGTCTTGGAGAGGTTTTTGTGAGGGTTTTGAGTGATATAGAGTTGAAAATGGCTAAATACGGGTGATTTCACGTTTAAGTATATATATGGGGCTATGACCCAAATGTCCTTTGCCAAAATAGAAAAATTATGAAAAAACGTACACTGGTCCGCATCCTTGGCGCAATGTGGACTTATCATGCAGGCAATATTTGTACTGCTCTGCGCCCCTAGTGCATTGCAGTTAGAGCGCGGATGCTCTCTGGAAATCGTAAATTAGCAAAAAAAATTTTTACTATGGGTCCTCTAAAATTCGGCTTATACCTATTTCACGCTGAATTTTATCCCCTGATAGAGAATATTAATAAAAAGCGAAAGGCGTGAATCCATTTCGTCTAAGAAGGATCTGAAGTTTTCAAATTTGATAAATATTAGTTGATCGTACAAAAATCAATTGGTTCCGTTAAACTAGATATCAAGAATTCTCACCATTTCTTAGATTCATGGATAGATCTTGAGATACGTGAAAATTATGATTATGGACATTCTGAAGCACATTATTGGGGTGTTTCACATGTGCCCCATAGCCCGAATTGATGAAAGTTGTGAGTAAAATTGAGTCTCCCATGTATGGTTCTTGAAGTTTTTTTGTAAATTCTAATGCATATCTATATAATTTTGCATGAAATTACTGTTTTATGAATTAGATTATTTTGCCATACTATATGAACCCTAGCATGATTTCTTATTATTTTCACATATTTTACTTATATGAGCATAACTTTAGCTTAAAGAGTCTATGGAATCCCAAATTGTTTTAATTCTACATTTGCTCTCTGAAATGTTATGAGGTAGAACAATGCGTGATTGAGTCCTTATGAGTCAAGAATTGAATCTTAAAATGATATTGTTGACGTCCCGAAGGCGCAACGTCGCGGCAACTCGATGAAAATTAATAAAATAAAGGTGATTTAATAATGGGAAAAATAATTTGATTTTAAGAAAAAATAGTTTGATTTTAGGAGTCGCCACCTAATTTTAAGGA
>JAABOM020027597.1:0-56118 GCA_011800125.2 Solanum clarkiae
TGTTTGGACGCCCTTTGGATTCCCATTCACTCACACCAAGGCCCTAGGCCTGGGTCATGGCAAGCTTGGTATCAGAGCACTAGGTTGTTAATTATTCTCGAAAATCAACACACCGCATCAAGTAGAGTCATGGTTGTGAAGTGCATCACAATTATAAATAGGTTGTCTATGAGGCATTTTAGGAAATGGTTCACTTCTTCATGATCTATATTGTAATTTAGGTTTAGAAAAAATAAGCTTTCCTTCCCTAACAGGCGCTCTTTTGCTCTTTTAGATCATGGCACTACCAAAAGGAAGACCACGGATGGCTCTCACACCCGAGTTACTGGCTCATTTGGCTCCCCAAGCTCCCCAAGAAGGAGGGGTTACACATGTTGAATTCCAGAATGCCATTACTATGTTTCCATATATCGTGACTAACAAATTTAACCAAGTGTCCCAAGCTCCTTATGCTCCCACTCCGGCCTCAAGAGTAAGGGGCTTTTCAAGGATGACCCTTCAGAGTTTCATGGTTCCAAAATAGAAGAGGATCCTCAAGAGTTCATTGATGATATATGTAAGGTTCTTGCTATTATGAAGGTGAGTTCAGAGGATAAGGTAGAACTAGTGGCCTACCAAGGGTGTTGCACAAATTTGTTTCACTCAATAGAAGCTAGAGAGGGGGAATATTGATCCCATTTCATGGGAGGAATTTCAGGCTACCTTCCTCAATCGATTCTTCCTAATTGAATTGAGAGAGGCAAAGATGATGGAGTTCATGAATCTTAAACCAGGCTCCCTGAGTGTGAGGGAGTATTCTTTTAAGTTCACCAAGCGCTCAAAATATGCTCCTCAGTTGGCTGCCGATTTTAGGGCAAGAATGAATAAGTTTGTGTTGGAGGTTTCCAACTTGGTGAATGAAAAATGTCGCACTGCTTTACTTCTAGATGATATGGACTTTTCTCGTCTCATGATGTATGCCAACCAACTTGAAGGAGAGAAGCTTAAGAAGAGGAGGAGTGGGGAGTCTAAGAGGGCTCAGTATGATGGTGGCTTTCAAGGTGCTAAGGCTGGCTGTTTACAATAAGGTCACAAATTCCAAGGTCAAAGGTCCTCTAATGCTCCAATCAAAAGGTTTGCTAATGATAGAGTACCTAACCAACAGTTTGAAGGTAGTTTGAAGGTGGCAATGGTAGGATAACTCTCCTAAGGTGCCAAAACTGTGAAAGAAATTATGGTGGCTTATGATTGAGGGATTCAAATGCTTTTTATGAGTGTGGAAATGTAGGGCACAAGATTGTTAATTGGCCCTATGCTCAAAACTTGGGTAAGGATGGTCATCCTCAAGGCTAAGGTGCTCATGTGGGTAAAATGCAAAGGGAGGCCAACATGGGGGTGCTCCATGACAAAATCAGCTTTATGCTCTCCAAGAAAGACAAGTAGTGGATGAGGTGCCCAATGTTATTACCGGTATGTTAAGGGATTTTTATTATGATATGTATGCTTTATTAGGTCTGGGTGCCACTCTTTCTTTCATTTCTCCTTTTGGCACCAATAAGTTTTATGTGTGTCCTGAATTGTTGTGTGAATCATATGAGGTGTCTACCCCTATTGGTGTGTCTGTTATTGCTAGAAGAGTCTATATTGTATCTATATTGCATAGAGTCTTGCCTTGTGATTTTGTTGAACTTGACATGGTAGATTGTGACATTATTTTTGGGATGGATTGGTTACATGCATATCACCCCTCCATAGATTGCAAAACTCATAACGTTAGGTTCCAAATTCATGCCCATCTTTGAGTGGGAAGATGTTATTTGGTGGTGAAGGGTAGGTTCATCTCTTGTCTTAAGACTCGAAAATTCATTTCTAAGGTTGCATTTACCATCTTATGTTGAGTCTAAAGTCCCTCCTATTGAGTTAGTTCCAGTGGTGAATAAGTTTCTTGATGTCTATCCCAATGAGCTTCCTGGTCTTTCTCTCAAAAGGGAAATAGATTTTGGTATAGACTTTCTCCCCGATACACAACCATTTCCATTCCCCCTTACCATATGGCCCTGGTGGAGTTAAAGGATTTAAAGGACCAATTGAATGATTTATTGAAGAAGAGTTTCATATGGCCTAGCAAGTCACTTTTGGGTACACCAATGCTGTTTGTAAGAAAGAAAGATGGCTCACTTAGAATGTGCATCAACTGCCGGGAACTGAATAGGGTCACTATAAAGACCAAGTATCCTCTACTAAGGATAGATGACCTATTTGTTCAACTACAAGGGGTTAGTCATTTTTCTAAGATTGATCTTCGGTCCAGATACCACCAAGTTAGAGTGAAGGAGTGTGACATTCTCAAGATGACTTTTTGGAATAGGTATGGGAACTTTGAATTTGTGTTGATGTCATTTGGTTTAACTAATGCACCGGCAATATTTATGGATCTCATAAATAGGGTCTTTAAACCCTATCTTAACATCTTTGTGGTAGTCTTCATAGATGTCATATTGATATACTTCCGAAGTGAATAAGAACATGTGAATCATTTGAGGATGGTGTTGCAAACTTTGAAGGACAAGAAGTTATTTGCTAAATTTGATAAATTTGAATTTTGATTCAAAGAGGTTGCATTCCTAGGGCATGTGGTGTCAGGTGATGGAATCAAAGTGGACCCTGAGAAGATGGAAGTGCTAACGAATTAGCCTAGGCCCTTGACTCCAATTGATATTAGGATTTTCTTGGGTTTGCCAGGTATACCAGAGGTTTGTGAATGGTTTCTCTTAAATTTCTTCCCCTTTGAAAAAATTGAAACAAAAGAAGGCAAAAATTTTTGGACCAATGAATGTGAAAGAAGTTTTCAAACTTTGAAAGACAAGCTTATCTCCGCTCCTATTTTGGCTTTAGCAGAAGGGCTAGAAGGGTTTGTGGGTTATTGTGATGCTTCAAGGAGTGGATTAGGGTGTGTATTGATTCAAAGTGGCAAGGTCATAGCATATGCTTCTCGGCAACTCAAGGTGCACGAATGTAATTATCCCACCCATAATCTTGAATTATTGATTGTGGTATTTGCTTTGAAGATATGGCATCATTATTTGTGTGGGGTTTATGTAGAAGCATTTACCGACCACAAGAGTCTCCAATATATGTTCACATAAAGGGATCTTAATTTGAGACAAAGAAGGTGGTTAGAACTCTTTAAAGATTATGACATGTGTCTGCACTATCATCCCAGCAAAGCTAATGTTATAACTGATGCTCTAAGTAGAGTGTCCATGGAAATCTTTGCTCATATTGATGGTGGCAAAAAGGAAGTGGATAGGGAAGTCCATCGATTGGCTAGGTTGGAAGTTAGGTTGAATGAATTTGAAAACGGTGGTGTGGTGGTTATTGATGATTCCAGATCTTCTTTGATTGAAGAGGTCAAGTCCAAATAAGACCTTGACCTCGCCTTTCTAGAATTGAAAGCTTCGGTGAATTTGATGGTAAAGTAGAGTTTTTCCCTCACGGGGGAGATAGTTTCTTTTTAGAAAACTAGGTAGGTTATGTGTGCCTAACGTCAACGGGTTGAGGGATTTGATTTTGAAAGAGGCACATAATTCGTCCTACTCTATTCACCCCGGTTCCACAAAAATGTATAGAGACTTGAGGGAGGTGTATTGGTTGGGCGGTATGAAAAAGGATATTGCCATGTTTGCAGTCAGTTGTCACAATTTCCAACAAGTCAAACCCGAACATCAAAGGATAGGTAGCTTAACCCAAGACAGAGAAATTCCCACTTAGAAGTGGGAAGAGATCAACATGGATTTTGTGATTGGTTTGCCAAAGACTGCAAAAAAACTTTGATTCTATTTGGGTTATTATTGATAGGATGACAAAGTCAGCTCACTTTCTACCAATGAAAATAACTTATGGTGCCGAGGATTATGCCAAGCTATAATGCCTCTGTCACCTTTTCGAGGGGGTGCCATGCCACGGTCACCTTTTCGAGGGGGTGTCAAGCGTTAGTTACCTTTTTGAGGGGGTATCATGCCTCTGTCACCTTTTCGAGGGGATGTCATGCCTTGTATTCCAAGTGGTAGTCCATTCGATCTATGTCAGTTAAGGTCCTTTCCCGCACATGTCTTACGTACTGTTTTGAATGATTTACAAGCATGTTTTAATTCAAGCATTGATCTTTCATGCCATATTGAATTTATACTTACCCTATTTCCTATGATTATTCATTTTGACTACATTGGCTTATATTTTATTGCATTGCATTCCACATACCTTGTATATTTCAAAAGTACTAATGAATACTCTATGCCTACATGATGGTACCATGTAGGAACCTGAGTACCTCTCGATCATCCTCCACTTAGCTAGTTATGGCATTTCAGAAGATAAGCTTTGGTGAGTCCTCAAGCCTGGGGACACTAGCTTTGCTACTCTTACTATTTGATATCTCTTTATGTTCACTTGATACTATGACAGTGAGCCCGGAAAGTGTCTTTGTCCCCTCTCCAATCTATGTTAGAGGTGTTGTTTGAACAATTGATATACTTATGCTATGAGCTTGACTCTTGAGTATTTTATGATTATCAAAGACTTTCCTTAATCCCTTTTTCCCTTAATGATATCTTTTTTGTTGTTATTTTTGCTTTCGCGATAAAGGATGTGTGATTGATATGCTAAGAGGCTTGTTTGGGGTTCCATCGGGTTCCCCATTCACTATGTCACATCTATGCCCTAGGCTTGGGTCGTAAAAAACTTGGTATCAAATCACTGGGTTGTTAATGGTCCTTGTAGTCCAACACTCCGCGTTGATTAGAGTCTTATTCATGGTTGTGAAGTGTGCTATAACTATGAATGGGAGGCTATGAGGCGTTTTAGGAAATATTTCCCTTCTTCATAGGCTATATCATTCTTCAGATGTAATATAAGGCTTCCCCCTTTAACGAATGCTCTTTGTTCTTCTACATCATACTGATACAAAGAGGAAGACCAAGGAGGGGTCATGCACCCATGGGGCAACTGGTTTATCCCGCTACCCAATCCCCTCAAGGAGAAGAGGCTTCTTAAGCCGAGTTCTAGCATGCCATCACAACATTGGCCCATCCTATGACCAACTAAATCTATCAAGAGGCCCAAGCTCCTCATGCTCACACTATAGCTTCTAGGGTGACGGACTTCACTAGGATGAACCCTCCGGAGTTTTATGGGTCCAAGGCGGAGGAATATGCCCAAGAATTCATAAATGAGGTGTATATGATGTTATCCATCATGGATGTAAATTCGAAAGAGAAGGCGAATCTTGTGGCCTACCAACTAAAAGGTATGGCAAAAATTTGGTTTGTGCAATGAAAGGTGGAGAGGGGAAATCATGATACTATTCCTTGGGAGGAGTTCAAAGCTACCTTCCTCAACTGGTTCTTCCCTATTGAGCTGAGAGAGGCTACAATGATAGATTTCATAAATCTTAAGTAAGGTTCCATGAGTGTGAGGGAGTATGTCCTCAAGTTCAACAAGCTCTCCAAGTATGCACCTCAATTGGTCGCCGAACCTAGATCAAGGATGAACAAGTTTGTGTCAGGGGTGTCCAACTTTGTAAATGAAGAGTTTCATACTACAATGCTTATAAGTGATATGGACTTGTCCTGGCTCATGACATATGCTGAACAACTTAATGGGGAGAATCTTAGGAAGAGGGGATGTGAGGAGTCCAAGAGGGCTCAATTTTATGGTCACTTCCAAGGTCAACAGTCCTCCAATGCTCCAAACAAGAGATTGACTATTGATGGGGTGTCTAACCCAAGGTGTCAAGATGTCTATCGAGGGAGGACTAACCCCAAATGTCAAAGGTGTGGGAGGAACCATGGTGGTTGATGCTTGAGGAAAACCAATGCTTGTTATGGTTGTGGTGAAGTGGCTCACAAGCTAGTTGATTGCCTTATGCTCAAAAAAGGGGAAAAGGTAATTGACCTCAAGAAAACGGTGGTCATGTTGATCAAGGGGTTCAAGGTGGCCAACAAGGGGGTGTTCCATGACATAATTGGTTCTATGCCCTTCAACAGTCAAGGAAGGGATGAGGTGCCTGATGTTGTTATAGGTATGGTAAAGGTTTTGATTTTAATGTGAATGCATTGATTGACCTGTGTGCCACTCTTTCTTTTTTTACTCCTTCTATTTCCAGAAAGCTTCATGTTAGTCCCAAATTATTGTATGAACCTTATGAAGTGTCTATCCCTGTTGGCGAGTCCATTATTGCTAGAAGAGTCTATAGAAATTGTCTTGTGTTCATTTTGCATAAAATCTTGCCTTGTGATTTTGTTTAATTAGATATGGTGGATTTTGATGTCATTCTTGGAATGGATTGGTTGCATATGTATTATGCTTCTATTGATTGTAGAACCCGTCGGGTTAAATTTCAATTCCCTAATAAATCCATCCTTGAGTGGGAAAGTTATGATGTGGTATTTAATGGTAGATTTATTTCTTTTCTTAAGGCCCAAATTGATCTTTAAGGGTTGCATTTACCATCTCGTAAGGGTTAGGGATAGTGAGTCTAAAGTCATTTCCTATTGATTCGGTTCTGGTGGTCAATGATTTCTTGATGTCCTTCTTGATATTTTGAATTTGTGGTAATTTCTTTTACTTGACTAATGCTCGGGGTATGTTTATAGATATCATGAATAGGGTCTTTGATCCTACATTGATATGTTTGTAGTGGTTTCTAGTGATGATGCATTGATTTATTTTCAGAGTGAAGAAGAGCTTGTGAATTAATTGATGGTGGTGTAGTGGTTAAGGATGGTGCCGAATCTTCTTTGGTTGAGGAAGTCAAGTCAAAACAAGACCTTGACCCCATATTGCTAGAATTGAAGGTTTTGGTGAAGGTTAATAAAGTGGAGGTTTTCTTCCAAGGGGAAGATTAGGTCCTTAGGTACCAACGTAGGCTATGTGTGCTTGATGTTTATGATTGGTTTACTTGAGAGTCTCACCCATGAAGGGTGTGGTCCGTTTAGCAAGAAAGGTAAATTGAACCCAAGGTTTGTGGGTCCTTGTAGAATTTTAAGGGGGGTTAGTAAGGTTGCCTATGAGATCGAGTTATCTATGTATATGAACATGGTTCATCCAGTCTTTCATGTGTGGGTGTGGATGAAGTGTGTGGATGACCCAAGTGCTATGGAACTCATTGAGGTTGTGGGTGTTGTGGAGGATGAGTTGACCTATGAGGAGGTCCTACTGGAGATATTGGATGGACATGTGGAAAGGTTGAGGAACAAAGATGTAGCACCCGTCAAGATTCTTTGGAGGAATTGACAAGTCAAAAGTGACACTTGGAAAGCTGAAGCAGACATGAAGTTGCGATATCCATACCGCTTTCATTCTTTTCAAGCTTAAGATAGCAAACTAAGTCCTTTCTATGTTTTCAATTCTTAAGTTTCAGTCCTTATGGAATTTTGCATGCATTCATATTCATGGTAACAAGTTTATGGTGATTTTTGACACTCATGTTGAGACTTTTTGAATATGATGTTTAAATGCATTTGTTGCATACATGTCGGGCTGAAATCTTCATGATTACTTCTCTTATGTACATCTCTTTGACATTCAAGGACGAATATTCCCAAGGAGGAGATATTGAAACGCCACAAAAATGTTCTTCGAAAATATCCATAATCGTAATTTTCATATGTCTCAAAATGTATGTGATATCAAAAATTCGACTTCATATTCTCAATCAGGGGAAAATTTGAGTGGGAGATGCATATAACCCCAATATAAGAGGACCCGTATTGAAAAATATTTTTCGCAAAATTTCCTTATCCAGTGTCTGTTTGCGTCCTGCACGCGATGCACTAAAGGCGTGGAGCAATACAAACTGGGCTTATGTGATGGGTCCACATCGCAGACCTAACGCGGACTATTGTATTATTTTTCTTGGTTTTTCATTTTGGCCCAAGGGTATTAGGGTCATAGCCCCATGCCCATTTATGCGTGAAAATACCTATACTTAGCCATTTTTTAACTCTATATCACTCGAGACCCTCTCAAAACCCTCTTCAAGACTTAACCAAATATCTCATTCAAATTCTAAGGATTTCAAGCTTAAATTTGGAACTCAACGATTCTCTTCAAACCCCAAGTTTTCTTCAAGCTCAACTCAAGGAAACCCAAGTTTGAGGTATGTGGGTTTTATCCATTGGATCTTTTCACCTATGGACCCCAATCTTCTTTTTATGAAAATTGCATGTTTTCAAGTTGTATCTTCTATGGATATCTCTTATTATGGATTTTGATTACAAATTATGGTGGGGTTTTATGAAATTTTGATTGATTATGCATGTTTATCTATTTCAAGCTTATACTATGAATTAGTTTTGTCTGTTTAGACTATTCATGTTTTGAGCTATAAAACTATGACCTATTATGAGATTTGATGATGGATTTCAAGGTATATTACATGAGGGTTTTTACTATGCATTGATGGGTTGATTTACATTGAGTTTTCTCAAATTATTTCATCTTGAATTGCATGATTTTGAACTGGCATTGCACTCCCACCAAGTGTTTGATAAAATATCTTGACAAGGATTCTCAAGTTATTGATGAACTACTACATGGTTTATAAGCAATGTGACTTTACGATATTTAAGGGATTGTATGTAAGCATTGAATTCATGAAGATATTTATGATTTTACAAGTTACACAAGTTATCTCATGTTATCATGTTTGATTTACCTTAGTAAGTAGACCACACCTTGTCGAGAGGGTATCAAGCCTCGGTCACCTTGTCGAGGGGGTGTCATTCCTCATTCACCTTGTCGAGGGGTTGTCATACCTCGTTCACCTTGTCAAGGGGATGTCATTCCTTGTTGATATTGTCGTGGGGATGATATGCCTCGGTCACCTAACCGAGGGGGTGTCAACCTCGGTCACCTTGTCGAGGGGGTGCCATGCCTCGATCACCTAGTCGAGGAGGTGTCATGCCTCGGATTCCAAGCATGTCCACTCATTCTATGTCAGTTAAGGTCCCTTCCTACACATGTCTTATGTACTATACAAGTTGAACGCTTTACAAGCATGTTTTACTTCAAGCATTGATCATGCCATATTGAGGTTATACTTACTAATGTGTATGATTATGCATTTTGACTATATTGGCTTATGTTTTGTTGTATTTCATCCCATATACTTAGTACATTCAAATGTACAAATGCATATTCTATGCCCACATGATGTTACCATGTAGGAACTGGAGCACCTCTCGATCATCCTCGACGTGGCTAGTTTTGCAATTTCGGAAGATAAGCTTTGGTGAGTTCTCAAGTCCGAGGACACTAGTTATGCTACTCTTACTATTTGATATCTCTTTATGTTGAACACTTGTTATTATGAGGGTGAGACCGAAAAGTGTCTTGGCCCCCACTCCAATCTATGTTAGAGATGTTTTTGGAACAATTGATGTGCTTATACTATGAGCTTGACTCTTGAGTATTTTATGATTATCAAAGACTTCCCTTAGTCCTTTTTTTTCTTAATTATATCTTTTGTGTTGTTGTTTTTGCTTCTGCGACCAAAGGTGTGTGGTTGATATGCTAAGAGGCAAGTTTAGGGTTCCTTCGGGTTCCCCATTCGTCATATCACGTCTAGGCCCTAGGCTTGGGTCGTGACAATAATGTATACGTGAAGGGGGCAAGCAAGACAACTATTTTACCCTCATGTACAAAATTCAGCTCACTAGTAGGGGACAAGCATATTACAATCTCTACCCTCATGTGAAATGCGATGCTTACCAGAAGGGGTCAAGTCTATGAATTGTTTTTACCCTTTGGTATAAGGTATACGCCACGTGTAGGGGTCAAGTATATGAATGATCTACTTATGCCAAGTTATCATATTTTTACAAGTCATTCATGTTATGATTAAATTTATGATTATTTCAAGTATTCCTTGGGATTAGGCTTAGCACTGAATGAGGCTTAATATGGGAGCTTGATCCAAGGGGTCCTTATATAAAGTCTTGGTCTCTTAACTATGTGCCACCATAGGAATATATTATTTCCCCAAATGGTCTTTACTAGTGGATCCAACTAGGACAAGTTACCTACTATGTGGGGTCAAGTTTGGTTTACCTCGGCAAGTAGACCACTCCTTATTTAATGTGGAGTGAATTCAGGATTCCAAGTAGTAGCTTGCTTGGTCTTATATGTCGGTTAAGGTATCCTCCCACATATATTTGATATGTTATGCAAGTTTGACTATCCATTTGCATGTTTTAACTTAAGCATTATTATACATGTCATATTGAGCTTATGTCTATTAGTTATGATTGTGCCTCTTGAATATTATGGCTTACATCTTTGTTGCATTGCACCCCGCATACTTACTACATTCCAAGTACTAATGGATACTCTTGCCTACATGATCTCACCATGTAGGTACTGGAGTTCTTATTCATCCTCCCTCTCCACGTGGCTAGCCAGATCATTTGATGATAGCTTTGGGTAAGTCCTCAACTCCAGGGGACACTGTCTATCTTACTTTTATGCTTTTCCTAAGATAAGTGTAATATTTGGATACTTATCTTTGAGGGTAAGACTAAGAGATGTCTTGGCCCTCACTCCATTTATATTAGAGATGTTGTTAGATATAGATATTACATATCGAGCTTGACTCCTATTATGTCTATATTATTATGAAAGATTTTTCTTAGTCCGTATTCCCTTTTATGTGATGATGCTTGTTGATGATGAGATGAAAGTAGTCCCACGTCCAACTTCCCTTAGGCTTTATTGTTCCTTTCTTGTTTGTTGTTTTGTTATGCTTCTGCAATCAAGAATTTGTAAATGGTATACTAAGAGGATTGTTTGGGGTCTCTTCGGGTTCTCATTCGCCGTGGCATACCTAGGCCCTAGGCTTGGGTCGTGACAACTTCAAAAAGATCGTCAATATCAAAATCCTTCCTTGCTGATCCATACTACATCCCGTTTCTTCCATGATATCAAAAATTATCATCTAAATGAAAAGTCTGCATCAAACACAACATCAAAGTGCATCATGAAAACTGAAAACCTCAAAGATCCAAGACATTTACCAACACTAGTGAAAGAAGAAAGTTAAATGAAATGTATATGATCCCTTGTTTTCTCCACCTTTAGAAAACCTAGGCATTTTGCGAAAAGTATAACCTATTTTTTAGGGATTTCAGTCAAATCACCTCTATAACCTAAACCACAAAACATGAAACAGAAACAGAAAATTCGACAATACAAGAAGAATCAGAGAAGCATTTAACTTTTTTCATACTTTCTAATTCTAAAATTAGCTTCGTCTCTAAAGATAAGTTGAAAATGACCCTACCATTAATAAACTTTTCACCCATACCCCTCAATTGGATTGAAAATCCAAATAATATAATTTTGACCCATTTTATTTATTACCCAATCCCTCAACAACCCAAATAGAACCCACCCTAAGAAAAACACCAAACTTGACCAACCCAATTCCTAATATTACCCATTTCTATTTTAAATTTTAACTAGGGTTTAGCTCCCAATTACTAAAATGAACTAGATTTACATCAAATCTTGAATTGAAATTGAGGCTCAAATCCATGTAAAATTGGGGCAAATAGGAGAAGAAGATGACGAAATTTAACCCAACATCATGACAACAATATTATCACTGCCTCTTTCCATCTTTTCTATGGCAATTTGTGGATAGTTTTCAAAACAAAACAAAAATGGAACCAAGGAAGTAATAGTTTCCAACCCAAAACCGCCCCATCACCCTTATCGGAATTTGGCGAAACTCAAACTCAACAGGCCTCACATTTGTCCTCCTCTTTCATACTGTTTCCCGGTGACCTGCTACTAGGGAAGCCTCCAAGTTTCAATGACAAATGAAGCAAAAAACAACAACCAGAGAATTTATTTTATTATTTTTTCTCTATCCATTTAATATTCAAAGATCAAATTTTAATGGATTGTAGGTTGGGTCTAACTGAAAATTTATTTTAAACCGATAATGCTAATGAAATTAGTTTAATTTTAGTGGATTTGAGGATTTTCATCCAATTAAAGGGTACGGATGAAAAGTTTATTAACAGCAGGGACATTTTCAATTTACTTTTAACCGCGAGGATAAGATCAAACAATAAAACAAAGTTGAGGGGTATTTTTGACCCTTTTCCCTTAAAAAATACAAATGCTTTATCCCTGCATTTCAAAATCTTTTAGGAGAAAATAGAAGAAGTTGAAGAAACATTTGAAGCTTACAGAGTTTGCTTTGCTTTGTTAATGTTGCTTTGGTATGGGATGAAATTTTTGAGAGGTTTTTGCAATCTCACGAACAATAGATCGTAAATGTTGACTCAATGGAAGTGAGGACATGGGTTAATGAAAACACATGTTATAATTACTCTTCGTGTCAATTCATGTGATAAAGAGATTAAGGGGGCATTGGGATCAGCTTTTTTAAGTGGTTTATATGTTAAAAGTCAAAAGTTAATTTATTTTTGAATTTTGAATTTTTTTGTTTGTACATTTTAAACCTAAAATAAGGTAATTAAAAGCTTTATGCATGTTTGTCAAATACCTCTAGAAATTAAAAAAATACTTAAAAGCCAAAAAAAATTAAAAATAAACTTATACAAACACTCTCTAAGAGTTTAAAAGCTTGTACGAGAGAATTTTGTACTCTTATATCCCATATTAACTTAATTTTTTAGGCTTTTTTCATTATTCAAAATAGTTGAATTATTCAAAATTTAAAATAAATATTAATTTTTTTTCATATTTGCTCTTTTACTTATTGAAGTTGTATATTTTTCTACAAAATCATATTTATGATTTCACAAAGGTTAATAGTGAATAATATGATTTAAATTATATCCTTAAATGATTTTATTAATATGTGTGCATTGTCTCACAAATTAAATTAATATGTGACAAAAAGAGCAATGTTTTAAAATTATCCTTAAGAAAAGTGTGACGTTATGAACTTTCAATTCCTCCATTTCAAAATAAGTGAATTTTTGAATTTTTGTATAATTAAAAAAAGTTAATTGTCCAAGAAATAAGTGAGTTGTTGAAAGTCTTTTTTCATTTTTGCCCCTTGTTTACAACTTCTAGGTGATAATTTCAAGAGACTTAATTGTTCATATTTATGACTTTTAAAAGTTGTTTGAAAAGTCATTTGATAATTGATATAATTATAAGGGTAGTAGTTAATTACCAATCTTGTAATTACACATCTTATTAATTAGAATGATCTATTTGTTTGTCACAATGTTACTATAGTGTGACTAGATCCTTATTTCTTAGTATTTTTCGAGTCTGTTCAAAATATCAATTAATTTAGAGTTGAGGAGAAAATTTTACCATTAAAGAAGGTTAAAGTACATTAACAATAAGTAATGTTTTCTAACCGGTGGTACTCATGTCGCTTGCTGAATTCGTATGGATGTTAGCATAATTTTCCCGTATTATTAGGATTTCGTACCTATTATTATCATGTGTGTATGTTGTACGCGATGATGATCCCCATCCCCAAAATACTCTGCATTTTCACTTACATTTTATTCACTCTTATGGAAAGTTAGTTTCATAATATAGTTGTTTTTGCAGTTAATGAACTTGCACATTAAAAGAAACGTTGCATGCGGGAAATGTAGCATCCATTATGTTGTTCTTTTCGACAATTCTGTCTTCCTACAGAACCTAGTTTGACTTTAAAAAGTAGTATTGAAATTAATATTACAATTTGGACGTTAAGCACCCTACCCTCCAACCTTAAGATTGTGATTTCAAGCTATGCAAGTAGTCAATTAATAATACAAATGCTTTATATTGAAGGAGAGACTATAAAAAATTTAATAAAAGTGTGATAAGAAACAAATTAAAGTAGTGAACTTGATATTGAAGGAGAAAACCATGTATCGCTATTGAACTAAACTCAATTTGTACTAAGACGAGGAAGATGTTAATAAATGCTTGTAAGTATAACATAGTACAAGTAATTTAATGTGTTATAATATTTTTGTTAGGAAATGTAACATATTTTAGTTAACACATCAAAAAGAATGCATTTTCCCTGAAATTTGTTTATAATAAACTTAAAACTCATTGGGCAAGCGAGGAATTAAACTTTTCTATTTTTCTTTTGCATTCTCTATGTAAATGTATTACTGTCAGAAGTATTGAGATATTGATGTTTTTGCGTCTATTTTATCAGTTCATCTATGGTCCCACAATATATATCTTAAATTTCAGATGTAAGTTTCTTTTTGTCTTTGGACCTAAATTTATTAATTTTTTTTTTCTATATTTGTAAAATTATATTATTCCTTCTGTCCTATTTTATGTGACATTCTTTTTTTTTGGTTCCTTCCAAAAAAGACTCTTTTTTACCTTTAATATTATAATTTTACTCTAATTCAGAACAATTTACCTTTAAAATTTTCTTTTTATTCTTAATTAAATAATTCTCAGCAACATAAATATCTAAGGAAGTGTTTCGATTGACTTTTTTTAAGTATTTATTTTTTAACTTTTTCATCTTCATAAAAGTGCTTAAAAACACTTTTTTGTGTTACCCAAACACTTCCAAAATTTAAGAATGTTTAAAAGTGCAAAGTAAAAAAAAAAATAGAATTTAAATAGAAATTTTTAAAGTTTGTGTTTTTAATTAAATACTATGTCAAGTCAAAGAGTAACATATAAAATGAGACAAAAAAGTATATTTTATACATGTGAAAAAATATTTATAACCGGAGAAAGTGCAAGTCAATTACCTAATTATAGTGTAATTAAGAATTGTTTGACTGGACAAGTGTAATCATAAGATTACATTAAATTTTTAATTAAAATGCTAATTATCTAAAATTAAGAATTTATATTAGACAAATAAATATTATTATAAATGACTTTAAATTAAATATTTAAGATATATATTATCTTTTGAGAACATCGCGGGTGACCCCTACCCTTAGCTGGGGTCTCAACAGCAACATCAGGGGAGACCTCTCCTCAACGTGTAATAGTAGTAGCTCTGGTCCTCGCCATCTGTCAAAAGGATACACGAATACTCAACACTTGTACAAAATTTAGGATTTCAGTTCCAACAATACAGATAGTTGTGCAAAACAACTTACGAAAGGACAAAAAACTAATTTTTATATATAAGCACAAAAATAATCTATAAGATCATTACATACTCTACAACTCGTGAAATCCTTTTGTAGAGGTCAAAGTCACTTTTGCGTAGTCTCTATATCTCAATCATAACATCTGATCTATGGCATGTACTATATGTCATGGCCGATCCTGTCTCCTCATAGAAATCAGGCATCATTAACAACTCTTTGACTTTTTCTAAGGGTGCATTGTACAACTCGTGGTTGCTTTTACGATTTGTACATGGGCCTCATGAAAGTCAGACTATGTCTCTGGATATCATCTAGGCCTGTGATTTGAACCACGGGCTATAGATAGGGTCGTAGAATGCCAACTATGACCTGCATTTGTGCATTTTTGCACTTTATGTCTTTAACTCTTTTTTCATGAAAAACAAACAAAATACACATTCAATATACTAAAAACCACTAAAGGACATTAAAAAACTCTAAATTTTAAGCATCAAAATGAATCACTGTCACATAAAAACATCTGCACAAAGCATTATTTGGGGATACAGGAAATTAACATATTGTCATCAAGTGATGACATATGTACTTGTCATCTACTTGATGACATATAAGCGAAAAACATCTGTACTAATGGGTCCAAATTTGGTACAAATAATTTTTAAAATATTGCACAATCCTGGTCAAAGGGAGATTGGAGGCCGATGAACTGACCATTGAGCGTTGAACATGATTTAAGATACAAAGTAATCTTAACTTAGTATGAGAGCTCTGATATCACGAAAAAGTTTAATAATAAGCACTATTAAAATTGAGAGCATACTTAATGATACTTGAGCCGTAAATTTATCTTTGCTACTAATGTTTTTATAATTGTTTATTTTACAGAGTTGAAGAATTAAAATACAAATGGAAACAGTAAGCAAGTAGTATCATTAACCATGACTGTTGACAGATTCCAAAAGCCAGAATTCAGTATACAGCTGCTAAATGGATTGATTTTCCTATTCCAATAAGCAAGAAAAGAGAGTTCAAACCCAGAGTTTCCTCTATCGACGTTGCAAAATTTTGTACTTTTACTGGATAGATTAAGCAAATAATTCACATTACAATTTACTTTCCTAAAGATTACAGTTTGATATCCAACAAGTAAAAAGGAAGTGATAAATAGACATTTCACTGGCAAGAGTATTAATAACAGAGTACACTTTACTTTTCAAAATCCCCAAGCCTAATGGAGAAACTAAGCAGAATTTTTAAAAAAGAAAGATTCAGTTCTTTTCACTTGCAGCTGATCTATTGCTAGACCACAACTTACTGAGCATTCTCTTAGGTCTAGTAGGAAATACACAAGAAGCTTTTATTGTTGAAGATCTCCCATTTCCATGAACATAATTTTCGTCTAGATCTTCTCTCAGCTTCATTTTCAGTTTGCCTGAGGCATTCCATTGGCCATCTGCTGGTGTCATTTTGACATTGGTGAAAGTTGCACAAGTCTTAGATGATTCATCATGACTAGCTAAAAGAGCCTTGATGTTGCTAGGGAGCTCCATTACATGGCCACCTGACATGATGGCTCGTGCTTGCTCCAAGAATAGAACTTGAACTACTACCCTCAGTGGGAGGAGTTCATTTTGTGCTGCATGCATGCAAACTTCCATGGATAATTTTTTGCAGTCTAACATTTTGCATAAACGCTTTCTTTCTTTCTTATTCAGACCTGGATGCCCCTACATTTTTGTAGTAAAACAAGCAAGGATTTAATAAGGAACTTTTCGAATGTTAGGTCACCAAAAACATATTGTATTTAACTACAAATCACTACCCACAGTAAGTGAAACTACAAAAATAACAACAAATGTGATGTTAGCATATTTAAGTAAAATCGAAAGATTGCACAAATAATTATCATTAGTACATGTTCTACTTTACCATTAGAAAAAGGGATTGCAGATATAACTGTGCCAATTAAAATCAATCTTCTATCCATGACAGAATCATTACTTGGGAAATTTCAGAGGTCAGAGGAGTTGGTTTCTTCAAAAGTGATATTCGCCCTTCTAACGTCTAGCCGATAATACCTTTCCTCTTCTATTCCAGTTCCAATTTTTTGAACTATTTCTTGGAATTCTTGTTTTATAAATTAGAATAGAAATCCATCAATATAAATTAGACGAAGATGTATGTGATTCAATATCTAGTTTACCTTAAGATAGATGTCAATGGCTCGATAAAGATCATCATGTTCGAGCCTAGAAAATTCAGGAATTGCTTCAGCAATGGAAATGAATTTTGAGAGAGGCAACTTTTCCTCCCTGGCAATTTGTTGGAGATATCCATCAATAAGCTTAGCTACTTTGAGTTTAGAGCTATGTGATGCAGAAGATGATCTACTTTCCTGAAATTCAACATCAATATTCTCTGCAGACCGAGATCTTCTTCTACTTTCGAAATCCCTTTTGATCCGTGGAGGACTTGTTGGTGTACTCTGACCCTGTAACATGAACTGTTCCAATATGGTCATAACTATATCGACATCGTAAATTGTATCACTTGTTTTTGATACACAAGGTATTAACAGATCAACCACTGTAGCATCCTCTAACTGAAGTCCAACTCTTCTTGCCAATTCCATCTTTGATGAAGAAGGTGCCCTCAGAATGTTGGCTGCTTTAAGCAATTTTAACAGAAAGCTACAAGAAGCAGCACCTCTTTCAGCTGGTAATAAGCTAATAATTGACTCCAACAGCAGTCTATATTTCCCAATTGAATCTGAATTGGAGTGGTTTGCATATTTTGATATGTTTGGTAACCATCGAGAGGCGTAAACTCGCAATGCATCACCAATAAGATTAGCAGGTACTCTTCCACCAGATTTTATAGCTATCATGGTTCTCCAATAGAGATCAATGCTTAAATCGGCTAAATCTTCAGCCCACCAGTCTTTAGACATAGGCATTCTATGCCTGAGGCTCTTTGATCCATTGCAAGAAACATCATCTCTTCCGCCTCTTCTTGAGTAGCTACGTGACAAATTCATTTTGATAGGATGGGCTAAAACTTTGGAAGCAATGGCTTCGATACATCTGCTTGTTATTCCAAGGTCTTCTGACCATAAAGGAAAGGACCTGGTGCTCTGCAAAGTCACAATGGAGTCTCTCCAACCTGAAAGTACACAAGAATTGAGGAACACTTGTAATTTGCAAATTAAGTTTCCCTTTTCGACATCCTCCGTCATTTGTAGATATTGTGCTGCACAGCGTACTGAAACAATGTTTTGAGCACTTAGAGTGATGGTAATTCCGTAACAGAATTTAGCACACAGCTCAAAGTCTTGTATGCCACAAGGAAAATCTGGTAGCTGGACTATTTGGTGTTGACAGGTTTTTTCTGAGAAGACCCTCTGCAGCCTCAAACACTTGGACAAGAGAGGAAACTGTGTTTTTCAACAAAAACAGATTATGAACAGGTTAAATTCTCTCTTTTCTAATAAAAGGGAAAAACAGAACGTTGGTCGAGGATATAACCTTGTGAAGTAAATATCTGCTATCCTTTACTTCGACTATGAGATCACTTATAATTTCAGAGGAGACTGATCTGTATTGAGAAAAGTAAATTCATGGTTAGTCTATTATATATCTCAAGTATAATTGCGAATTAGTAAAATCGATGTTACCTAACTGCCTCAGTAGTGAAGAAAGTGTCAGGCCGAGATCCAAGTTTCATAAACTTCATGTCTGTGGTCTTTTTGCGTTTGTTAATTCAGAAAAATCTAGCAGATATGAAATACTATAGCATTGTTTGGAAAGATCCTCTTCCAGCTGCAAGCAGTAGGTATTGTTGGTAAATAAAAAACATATATGACAAAAACAAAATGTCTATAAGGTTTTCTTTTTGTAACTTGTAGAGATATAGCCACTACCTTAACTTTGGTATCTTTGTGTTGCCAGCGTGCCAGCAATGAGAGGAAGGCCACGCTCACTAGTGCCCGCCCTTCTCATCATTACTTCACCAACTTTTCTACTCCTAATTTACGCCCTTCAATTATTTTAGTCAAATATTGGACAAAGTAATTATGACATAAAAGGAAGACTTGGAGAAATATAATATTCCTTCACTTTTTTAAAAAATAATTTAATTTGATATGACACAAAATTTTAGGAAAAAAAACTTTTTAACACTGTGAAGTAATAGTTTTAAACATACTATGTGAAAGGTTGAAAACTAGAATAACAATAACAACATTACAACAATATTGCCCCAATGCCTCAAAGGCTCTCGTCTATTGCGAGGTAAGGGGGGTTAAGATGTACGCAGCCTGACCCCTATGTTTAAAAATATAGCGCGACTTTTTCTGAATGACCTATCATGAGTTGAAAACTAGAATAAGATTTAAAAAAAATAAAAAAAAATGGATCATTTATTTTTAAACAAACTTAAAAAACGATAAATCTATTGAAAAAATGATAAGATGTGTATCACCATCAAAGTTGACTTTAAAGTTTTCTCATATAGGGCCTCGAGTTCATGATATATAAATCAATACAAGCAGTTAAAGGAAAAGGGCCGGTATGACCAAAAAATATTTTGTTTATATTTGTAGGTGAAAAGTAGATATTAGTCTATTGAGAAGAAAGGAGAACAACAAGAGTCCATTCATCATGATTGTGTTGTGAGGCTAAAATGCATTTTATTGGTGGTTGAAAATGTTAGTCGATTTATTTGTTCTGCATTGGATTCTTCCAAGAAAAATTGCACACCTTTTTTTTTAAATTACAAATTTCATTCTCCGTTATATTATATTCTTTAGTCTAAAGACTAATCATTTATTTATTTAATTTTTTTAGCATATAAAATCTTGACTAGAAATTTCATCATTTCATAGTGGTTTGTTACGAGTTGTTTCGTGTTATGATTGATGTTGCTACGGGATAATAATTGAAATTATTGGTGTGTACGACACAATTTCATATTGTGATAATGGCGATGAATGTGAAGAACATGGATGAAGAACAGGAAAAAGAAGACAGTAAGAAGAGAATAGGGAGAAGAAGAGATCAACTCTTATTGATTGTAGAGTAATTCTCATTAAGTGTACATGCTATGATATGAATCAACTTATATAGAGTTGAAGTTACTAACTTGTCAATCAACCACCTAACTAATCTTAACAACTTTACCTAACTCTATAACTAAATTTTAGTTAGGATAAGCTAGAATTATAGATGTTAAGTAAGCTCCTTGACACTCCCTCTCAAGCTAGGCACTTCAAAGATGTTTAGGATGCCTAGCTTGCAGTCCATGCCCTAATTTGGGTCATGACACTACAAGCATTAGCCCTTATAAAAAGAAAATGAATTCTTGAACCCCTTTAGTGCTCATGTCACGTCCAGCATCTTACCTAGACTCTCCATGGTTAGTAGGAATAGAAAAGGGAAGAGGGGGTCCCTTGTGTTATTTCTTTCATTGGAGAGAAAAAACCAAATAGTGGCGAATCTATATTTAATCCATTTAATTTATCTGCTCCAAAATTCCATTTGACTCAACAAAAATAGTAAGGAAGAGCAGTTGACCTTATCAAATGCCTTTCTCCACATCTAGCTTGCACATACTCACAAGTGTTCCACTCTTAAGTCTTCCATCTAGCATCCATTAGCAGAGAAGCATCGATTATCTGCCTATTATTTAACAAAGCATTTTTTCTCCTTATACATGTTTCCATATCACTGTTCTTATTTTTCCGACTAAAACTTTAGCAAGGATTTTGTAGACTTTCCCAATGAGACTAATAGGCCTCAAATCACTAAGAATTTGAGCACCTTTCTTTTTGAGGATCAAAGTAATCAAAGAGGCGTTACTGGACTTAACCATATGGTAATGTTGATGAAAATGATTGAGATCTCCTATAATATTTTCTTTAATGAAATCCGAGGCACTATGGTAGAAAGCCATTGTATAACCATCTAGTCCCAGACTTCTGTCAGGAGCACAAGAGAAGACTGCAGCTTTGACCTCCTCTTCTCTCCATGCAAGTTTTTCGGCTTGTGACAAGGTTTTGAGACCATCAAATCAATCCCCTCGTCTCCAATGTTCTTTCTCTGTGTACAATGCTTGATAGAACTGTAGAATTTCACCTTTGACATCATCTTTGGTTTCATTGACTCATTTCCAATAGTATCTTGTCAATATGGTTAATCCTTTTTTGAGAGTTAGCTATTCTCTAAAAGAATTTGGCATTCTTGTCTCCTTTAAGCCATAGACATCTGGACTTTTGCCTCCAGTAGATCTCCTTTATTTCAGATATTTCCTGCAACATGAGTTTTAAGTGAAGTGATCTCTCTTTTTCAGGTTGTATCACGTGTATACTGATTTAATATATAATTATATAAAATAATATAAATATTAATTAAAACAAAAGTTTGAGTAAGTAATTGCATGTTGAAGAATAAAAGTATAAGCTTTTGGCAATGATCAATGTGGGTTGTCGTGGTAACTTGTTTCATTCATTCATTTTGCTTCCTTTGTTATGATCAAAACTCTTGTTAAAGGTGGTATTAATGGTACTAACTTGGAAAGTAGATCAGAAAAGTTACTCACTATTACTTATTACTTGTCACAATTTTCTTTTTGAGAGTCAAACTATATAAAATTTTATCAACATTTTAAGGTTTATTTTGTATCACGGTATGAGAAAAATTACAATCTATTATACTTTTCATGTAGTTTTTTAATATCCAATTTTTTATTTTATTCATATTTCAAACTCAAAGCAATGGTTTTTGTTAAACCTGCCAAACTATATTTGTCTCTGAACAGGAGCTTAGTGTGACGGCCTGCAACTTGTTCTTGAAAATAAGGAAGAATCTAGAGTCTTTTGGAGGTGATAGAAAGCTCTAGAATCATGTAGAATGATATGGAAAAGTCTTGAGAAGTCATAGAAGAATCAAGAATTATGTGGAAAAGATTGTACTCTTAAGCGTTCTCTAGACTTGTATGGACAAAAGTGTAAATAACTTAGGGACTTGTAAGTAATTATTAATTAGCCCCTATTTAGTAGTATGAATAGGAGGTCCACTAATTTGTACAAATAATCTAAGAAAGTGTAAGAAATCTTCCAAATGTTAAAGAAGTCTTCTTTCTAAAAGATCTCTTGTCTTCTTAATCTAGTGTTCTCTTAGCGTTCTAGTTGAAAAGGCTTACTTGTTTTTTTTGTGCTATGAGAAAAGTAAATGGTTTCCCTGTCTCATGCTTTAGTTATTTGCCTTTTACTGGTAGTGGGGTCTACTTTCTTATATTATCTAATTGAAGTGAACTAATGTACCTATACCAGAGAATAGCAGAAAGAAGAACATCTCTTGCAGGTTTGGAACCCTGCCCTATCACCTTTACCAAATCCCTGGCTCTCTTCCTTAGTGCAACTTTCCTATTCCTATCGTGAGAGCACCCTAAAAAAACCAACGAGTCACACACTAAGTATAACAATTATATCAAATGGTCAATCGAGTTTTTATTCAACCTTATAGAATTAAGAATTAGAAATATTCCCCTTGATTAGAAAAATAATAAATTGGTCTTTTTTTTTGTTCAATCATTGGATAGGAGGGAAAGACAAGTAGTAAAATTATTCCTCCTCTAGAAATATCCAAATTTTGATGCCCAATATTCCATAGATAGTTCGAACTAATCATTTTTTTGGTTTTCGTACACTTCCGTTTTTCCTTTGCTATCTGGTGACAATAATTTTTGGCTTTCTTTGGGTCATCGGTCGGAGGTGCTAAGGGCATTGGTGGATTTCATATTGAAGGTAGGTTGGCTGTACTTGGGTTTCTTTTTCTCTTTGAAACTTAAAGCTTGGTTTCAATATTGCAGTGCTCTTCTTGTTTTGTATGCTATGAAAAAAGGAAATGGTTTCCCTGTCTCGTGCTTCTTTTTCCAAGGAGGAATACCACAAAACCCTTCTTGAAATTGGGAAAGAGTTGTTTCAGCACCCCCACCTTCCGCAAAGGAGCTTCTTGAGAAACTTGATGTGAGAACCCTTTTCTTTTCTTTTTCCATCGATTTCCCTACTTACCTACAAAGCAAAAAGGGCATAAAGACCAAGGGCTTTAATTTTATTTATGATATTCTGAAAAATTATTACTGACTTCGTCAAATGGTTCGAAATTTTTTTTGGTTCTAATAAATAATTATTAATTAATCCTAGGATGTAACTTTTATAATTTAATTATATTTATTGTAAATTCTTTCTTTATTCCACTTATTTAGATCTTTCGTAGAACCTCACTTCAAATAACAATTGATGATTTCAAATGTAAGGATGTTAGATAAACTCTTTGATAATTGCATTCTTGTTAACTGACTTATATTTAATATATATAATGCAAATATCTCTTTCATGTTGGGCATATGCTGGCATGGGCCATCATTATCTAGTTATAGCAAATAGACATTTTTGAATATTATTTTCTCAACTTTTAGAATGCACATAGTTAATAATCATAAGAAAATTTACCTCCATTATTCATAGGAATTTATACTTTATTTTTCTACTTATAATCATTTAATTGGTGTACTACTAGATTTAGCATTCATGTGAAACATATGTGCATAAAAACTAGATAGAGGGAAAGCCTAAATTTCATGCAGTTATTTGGAGATATCTTCATTTGTACACATAAGACATACAACAAGACCAAAATTTATAAGTATCCAAGAGATCACATTTAAAAAAAAACAGAAGTTGATATAGTTACTAGCATAAACAGTACTCCTCCCAGTTTCAAATTTAAATGAATGGTCTAGGACTGAGGGCTTCTTATTGTTGTCATCATCTTTATTTTGTGATGATCTTCGGGTGTGGCTTTATTCATTCATAGCAGAAGCACCTAAGAAGAATAGGGAGGAAAGATGAAATTAAACAACAAAGAGAAAAGAAGTGAATTTGTTCATATTATTGTAATCTAGTGGAATATTTATTAATATACCCATAAAAAAAAAGCATTGAAACCTAATTTTAAGAGGGAAACTCTGAAAATTTACATAGATAAGGAAACCTCAATCCCACAAACACACTTTCAAATTTTTTCCTAAATCTACACAATAAAGTTAATATGCTTTGAAACATTGGTGATGTAGTTGTGGGTTTTGAAAGACTCATTGACAGATGTCTCTGACTATACTGCATGAGTTTCATTTTTCATATAATCCCTTATTTATCTCTTTTATTTGTCCTTTGTGTTCAGGTACTGATGTCTATTTTTTTAGTCTTTGTGCACTTCAGTTTTCCCTTTGCTATCTGGTGATAACTTTTGGGCTTTTGAAATTGAAGTTTGGTTTCAAAATTGCACAGTTCTTCTTGTTCTTTGTGTGTTGTTAAAAAAGGAAATGGTTTTCCTATCTCGTGCTTCTGTTATTTGTCTTTAACTAGTAGTGGGGTATGCTGAAATGGCTCAAAATGTGCTTCGAAATTGTTCATAATCGTAATTTCTTTATATCTCACAATCCTTGCATGATATCAAAAATTTGGTTTCATATTCTCGATCAGGGAGAAAAATTGAGTGGGAAATGGATATAACCCAGATTTTAGAGGACCCGTAACAAAAAATAATTTTCATTAATCTTTTATTTCCGATGGCCATCTGCCGCCTAGCCGCGATGCGCTAGGGTTGCAGATTAGTGTTGGAGGGTAGTTCGCGTCTGGTCTGCATCACACCAAGGGCTCGGACCAGTGTATTATTTTTCTTGATTTTTCTATCTCATCCAAGGGCATTGGGGTCATAGCCCCATGCCTAGTTATACGTGAAGACATCTATATTTTTCAACTCTATATCACTTAAGACCCTCTAAAAAAATATCTCCATGACTTAACTAAATATCTCAATCAAATTCAAGGATTTCAAACCTAACTCTGGAACTGAATGATTCTCTTCAAGATGCAACTTCTCTTCAAACTCAACTCAGGAAAATCCAAGTTTGAGGTATGTGGATTTCATCCATTGGGTCCTTTTACCCTTGAAGCCCAATCTTCTTTTTTATGAAAATTACATGATTTCGAGATGTATCATCTATGGGTATCTCTTATTATGGATTTTGATTATAAATTATGTTGGGGTTTTATGAAATGTTGATTAAACATACATGTCTATCTATTTCAAGCTGATACTATGAGTTGATTTTGTCTATTGAGACTATGTATGTTTTGAGCTATGAAACTATGATCTATTATGAGATTTGATAACGGATTTCAAGGTATCTTATATGAGAATTTTACTATATGTTTGTGGGTTGATTTACATTGAGTTTTCTCATATTATTTCACTTTTGAATTGCATGATTTTGAACTAGCATTTCACACCCACCAAGTATTTGATAAAATGTCTTGACAAGGATTCTCATATTATTGATGATCTATTATATGGTTTATAAGTCAAGTGACTTTATGATGATTAAGGGTTTATAAGTCAAGTGACTTCATGATGATTAAGGGCTTGCATGTATGCATTGAATTCATGAAAAGTATCTATGGTGTTGCAAGTAGACCACACCTTATTGCGGGGTGACATTCCCGATGACCTTGTTGAGGGGGTGACATGCCTCAACCACATTTTTGGGGGAGTGACATGCCCAATCACCTTGTTAAGGGGTGGATACCTCGTCCACCTTATTGGGGATGACATGCCCAATCGCCACACTGAGGGTTGGATACCTTGACTACATTGTTAGGGGATGACAGGCCCAATCACCATATTGAGGGGTGGATACCTTGACCACCTTGATGAGGGGTGACATACCCAATCACCATGTTGTGTGGTAGATACCTCGATCACTTTCTTTGGGGTAACATGCCTAATCACCTTATTGAGGGGTACATACATGGATCACCTTCAAAGGGGGTGACATGCCTTTGATTCCAAGTAGTAGTTTTCTTGGTCTATGTTGTTTATGGTCTCTTCCTACATACGTATTATGTTCTAAACAAGTTATATGACTTACAAAGCATGTTTTATTTCATGCATTGATTATGCATGACATATTGATATTATACTTCTATCCATTACTTATGACTATGCATTTTGAATATATTGGCTTATGTCTTGTTGCATTGCGTCCTACATACTTAGTACATTCAAACGTACTAACACATACTCTATGCCTATATGATGTTACTATGTAAGAACCAGAGCACTTCTCGAGCATCCTCCATGTGGCTAGTTCGGTGCTATGGAGATAAGCTTTGGTAAGTCCTCAAGTCCGAGGACACTAGCTATGCTACTCTTTTTGTTTGTTATTTCTTTACATTGAATGTTTGATACTATGAGGGTGAGCCCCGAAAGTTTCTTGGCCTATATTCCATTCCATGTTAGAGGTGTTGTTGGATAATTGATTTATTTATGCTATGAGCTTGACTCTTGAATGTTTTATGATTATCAAAGACTTTTCTTAGTCCTGTTTCCCTATTCATATAACTTCTTGTTGTTATTTTTCTTCTGCGACAAAGGATGTGTGATTAATATTCTAAGAGGCTTGTTTGGAGTTCCTTTGGGTTCCTCATTCTCCGTGTCACGTCTAGGCCCTAGGCTTGTGTTTTCACAAACTTAGTATCAGAGCACTAGGTTTTTGCTGGTCCTCGGAATCCAACACACCATGTCGATTAGAGTTTTTATACAGGGTTGTGAAGCACGCCACAATTATGAATGGGAGGATATGAGGCATTTTAGGAAATTGTTTACTTCTTCATGGTCTATATCGTGCTTTAGATATAAGTGTAAGGATTTCCCCTTAATGAATGCTCTTTGCTACCCTAGATCATCCCGATTCCAAGTGGGAGACTAAGGAGAGCCCGTACACTCGAGAAGCAACCAGACCTTTCCATTCCTCATGCTCCTCAAGGTGGAAGGATAGCCCAAGATGCGTTCGGAAATGCTATTACAATGTTGGCTTGAGCTTTGGCTATCCAAATTCACCAATGGGTCCAAGCCCCTCATGCCACCCACTCTAGCTTCTAGGGTGAGGGATTTCACTAGAATGAACCCACCATAGTTCCATGGATCTAAGACGAATGAGGATCGCCAAGAGTTCATCGATGAGGTGTACAAAGTGCTATACATCATGGGGGTCAATTCGAAGGAAAAGGTGGAGTTGGTAGCCTACCGACTCAAAGGGGTGGCTCAAATTTGGTATACACAATAGAAGTTGGAGAGGAGAGATGATAATGCTATTCCTTGGGAGGAGTTCAAAGCCGCATTCCTCAATCATTTCTTTCTTATCGAACTAAAGGAGGATAAAATGATGGAGGTTACAAACCTTAAGCAAGGTTCCATCAGCGTGAGGGAGTATGCCCTCAACTTCAACCAACTCTCCAAGTATGCCCCATAATTGGTTGCCAAGCCGAGATTAAGGATAACCAAATTTGTATCGGGTATGTCCTACTTGGTTAATGTAGAGTGTCGTACTGTCATGCTAATAGGTGATACGGATTTGTCACGCCTCATTACATATGTCAAAAAACTAGAGGGGTAAAATCTTAGAAACAGAAGAAGTGGTGAGTCCAACAGGGCTCGCTTTGAAGGTGGATTCCAAAATTCCAAGGGTGACCGATGTCCTCAAGGCCACAAGTTCAAAGGCAAGGGCCTTCCAATGCTCCTAATAGAATGTTTTCCAATTTTACCAAAGATTCCAAGGTGGTGGTGGTGGGGTGCCTAACCCTGTATACCAAAGATGTGGTAGGAGCCATAATGGACTATGTTTAAAGAACAATAATGCTTGCTATGGTTGTGGGGAAATAGTTCATAAGGTGATTGATTGTCCTCATGCTCAAAACAAAGGCAGAATGGTCGTCCACAAGGCCAAGGTGCAAATATAGGTCCAAAAGAAAGACGAGGCCAACAACGGGGTGCTCCAAGTCAATATAAATTCTATGCTCTTCAAGGGATACAAGGGGTGGATGAGGTGCGCGATGTCGTCAATGGTATGTTAAAGGTTTTTAATATTGATGTGTATACTGTGATAGACCCAGGTTCTACTCTTTCCTTTATTACTCCTTTTGTTGCCAAAAAGCTTTATGTTAGTTTCGAATTGTTGTGTGAACCTTCTGAAGTGTCTACCCCCGTTGTTGAGTCCATTGTTGCTAAAAGAGTCTATAGAGATTGTCCCATATTCATTTTGCATAAAATCTTGCCTGGCGATTTTGATGTCATTCTTTGGATATAGTTGCATGTATATTATGCTTCTATTGATTGTAGAACCTGTATGGTTAAATTTCAATTAACTAATGAGCCCGTCCTTGAGTGGAAAAGTCATGATCTGATGGTCAAGGGTAGATTCATTTTCTCCTTAAAGCCCAAAAGTTGATTTCTAAGGGTGGTCTCTATCATCTTGTGAGGGTTAGGGATGTTGAGTCCAAAGTCCTTATTAAGTCAGTTCCATAGTTAATGAGTTTCTTAATGTCTTTTCCAATAAGTTTTCCGATGTTCCTTGAAGGGGAAATAGACTTTTGTATAGACCTCGTTCCTAATACTCAACCCATTTATATTCCCCCTTACTGTATGGCCCCGACAGAGTTGAAGGAGCAATTAAGGAATTTGCTGGAGAAGGGTTTTGTATGGCCTAGGAAGTCACCTTAGGGTGCACTGGTGTTATTTGTGAAGAAAAAAGATGGTTCTCTTAGAATGTGCATTGATTACTAGCAACTTAATAGAGTCACCGTAAGGAACAAGTATCCTCTACCAAGGACTGATGAACTTTTTGATGAACCTTAAGGGACTTGTCACTTTTCTAATATTGACCTTTGGTCCAGACATCACCAAGTGAAAGTGAGGGTGTGACATTCCCAAGATGGCTTTTCGAACAAGGTATGTGCACTTTGAGCTTATGGTCATGTCCTTCGAGTTGACTAATGCACCGGCTATATTAATGGGTCTCATGAATAGTGTCTTCAAAGCCTACCTTGACTAGTTTGTGGTGGTCTTTATTGATGATATATTGATTTATTCCCATAATAAGGAGGAGCATTTGAATCACTTGAGGGTTGTGTTACAAATCATGAGGGAGGAGAGGTTGTATGCTAAATATGAGAAATGTGAGTTTTGGTTGAAAGAGGTTTATTTTATAGGGCATGTGGTGTCGGTTGATGGCATTAAGGTGGATCCATATAATATGGAGGTGATTAGAAATTTACCCAGATCTTTAACTCCATCGGACATTAGAAGTTTCTTGGGTTTGGCGGGTTATTACCAGAGGTTTGTGAACGGATTCTCTTCTATTGCTTCTCTTTTGGCTAATTTGACACAAAATAAGGTGAAATTTCTGTGGACCGCGAATGTGAAAAGAGTTTCCAAACTTTGAAAGATAAGCTTGTCTCCGCTCCTATCTTGTCTCTACTGAACGGGTTGGAAGGGTTTGTTGTACATTGTGATGTCTCAATAACTGGTTTGGGGTGTGTTTTGATGCAAAGTGTCATGGTATTTACTTTGAAAATTTGGTGTAACCAGTTGTATGGGGTTCATGTTGATATGCTCACGGACCACAAGAGTCTCCAATATGTGTTCACCCCAAAAGATCTTAACTTGAGACAAAGAAGGCAGTTAGAGCTCCTTAAAGATTATGATATGAGTATACATTATAACTTCAACAAGTCTAATGTTGTGGATGATGCTTTAGGTAGGGTGTCTATGGGTTGTTCAGCTTATGTTGATGGTGGTAGCAAAGAGGTGGCTGGAGAGGTTCATCAGTTGGCTAGATCGGGGGTTAGGTTGGATGAAGTTGACAATGGTGGTATGGTGGTTATTGATGGTTCTAAAACCTTCCTTGATTGAGAAGGTAAAGGCAAAACAAGATCTTGGCCTTGCCTTGGTAGAGTTGAAGGCCTTAGTAAGAGATGATAAAGTGGAGGTTTTCTCCCAAGGGCGAGATGGTGCCCTTAGGTACCAAGGTATATTGTGTGTGCCAAATGTGGATGATTTGAGAGAATTGATCTTGAAGGAGGCCCATAATTCATCATATTCCATTCACCTCAGTTCTACAAAGATATATAAAGACTTGAGCGAAGTGTATTGGTGGGATGGTATGAAGAGAGACGTTGCCAAGTTCATATCCGAATTTCACAATTGCCAATAAGTAAAAGTCCAACATCAAAGAATGGGTGGCCTACCCAAGGTATAGAAATTCCTACTTGTAAGTGGGAGGAGATAAACATGGATTTTGTGATTTGGTTGCCTAAGACTAGGAAATAATTTGACTCTATTTGGTTGTTGTGAATAGAATGACAAAGTCGGTTCACTTCTTACCAGTCAAAACTACTTATGGTGCCGAAGATTATGCCATATTCTATACACATGAGTTGGTTAGATTGCATGGGGTGCCTTTGTCTATCTTTTCAAATCGTGGTGCTCAATTCACTCCACTTTTGGATGTCCTTCCAAAGAGGTCTTGGTACAAAGGTTAAACTTAGCACGATGTTTCATCCTCAAACAGATGGTCAAGCCGAGAGGACTATCTAAACCCTTGAAGATATTCTTAAAGCTTGTGTTTTGGAGTTTAAGGGTACTTGGAACGAATATCTTCCACTCAATGAATTTGCTTACAACAATAGCTACCACTCAAGCATTGGTATGGATCCCTTTGAAGCTCTTTATGGTTTGTATTGTAGATCACTAGTTGGGTGGTTTGAAGTGGGGGAAATGACTTTGTAGGTCCGGATTTGGTCATGTAAGCCTTAGAGAAGGTGAGGTTGATTAGGGAGAGATTGAAAACATCCCAATGTATATGAAAGTCCTTTTCCGATGTGAGGAGAAGAGATCTTGAGTTTGAGGTTAGTGATTGGGTTTACTTGAAAGTCTCACCTATGAAGAGTATGATTTGATTTGGCAAAAAGGGAAAATTAAG
This sequence comes from Solanum clarkiae, assembly GCA_011800125.2. Taxonomy (NCBI): domain Eukaryota; kingdom Viridiplantae; phylum Streptophyta; class Magnoliopsida; order Solanales; family Solanaceae; genus Solanum; species Solanum clarkiae. Next base: position 30,984 of record JAABOM020027597.1, read on the forward strand.
CCCAAGGTTTGTGGGTTCTTATAAAGTTTTAAGGAGGGTTAGTAAGGTTGCATATGAGTTGGAGCTGCCTATGGAGATGACTATAGAACATTTGATCTTCCATGTGTCCATGTTGAGAAAGTGTGTGGGTGACGCAAGTGCGTCACGACCCAAGCCTAGGCGTAGACGTAACCAGAGAATGGGGAACCCGAAGGAACCCCAAACAAGCCTCATAGCACATCATCACACATCCTTGGTCGTGGATGTCAATAGAGTCAAAGCTCATAACATAGATACATATCATGTCCAACAACACCTCTACTACAAAGAAAAGAATGGGGGCCAAGACAAAGCAACCGTGCTCACCCTCACAGTCAATACAAAAGTCAACGAGAGAAAGTCTTAATACATAGAAAGAGATCATAACTAACATCCCCACAATGGATGACTCACCAATAAACTTAATAGAAGTCGTACTAGCGATGTGGAAGAGATAGATGATCCCCACAATGGATGACTCATGTAGGCATAGAGTATGCATTAGAATATTTGAATGTACTAAGTATGTAGGATGCAATGGAACAATAGATAGGCATCACAATCAAAATGCCTAATTAGACTATAGATGAGCATATAGCAATATGACATGAATGGAAGATGCTTGAATTAAATCATTCTTTCATAGAACATAATATATGTGGAGGGAGTGACCATTTCTTAGCGCAATCCAAGGTCTATCACCCGCTTGGAGAGACTCATAAGATACGAACCCCTTCATGAGGTTGTTGAGGTACAAACCTCCCCAATGGGTTGATGGGTACAAACACCCAACATGGTTGATGGTGTACAAACCCTTAACAAGGTTGATGGGTACAAACCCCCGATATAGTTGATGGATAGTCACACCCTACCACCCGTGGTGATCGGAGTATAAACCCCCCGATAGGTTGATGGATACAAACCCCCAAAAAGGTTGATGGGTAGTCGAGCCCTACCACCAGTGGTGACCATTGTACAAGCCCCCCCAATTAGATACCAAGGTACGAATCCCTTAACACGATCACCTGGCGCACGACCCCTGAATAGGGCGTAGTCACAAGCCAACACTATATATAACATTGTCATTTATGCATTCATCTCTCTCATCGTTATCTAGCCATAATATACATTCATATATTTCATCATAATTCTATCATCATTTCCTCATCATATAGTCATTCAACTCATAAGACAAGCATTGAGCCCTTAACTCCTCAATAAGCCATAACCGGACATTTTATCAAACACTTAGAGGGTGTGCAGTGCTAGTGTAAAATCATGCAATTTAAGAGTGAAGTCATGATAGAAAATTCAATGTAAAACCTTAAATAGATACTTAGTAACACCCTCAAGCAATATACATCAAAACCCTTCATCAAATGTTACAATAGACCTTAGATTCATAGCTCAAAACATAGTAAAACAGTCATAATTTCATGAACCTCAACATAATATGCAGTGATTTTCATAATAAATATGACCACTGAGTAAGTCAACTTTAAATCATGCAAATTTTTAGAAAAGGAAGCTTGTGCATCATGGGAGAAAAGAATTCATGAAAGAAACCCACACACCATAGGTTTGCAGATGAACTTGATGAAGATTGGAGATGGAGACTTAAATCTTGAAAGGTAATCCTTAGATCTGGAGAGAGTTTTAGGTACTTGAATTTTGAGATAAATAGAAGACTAAGTGTTTGAGTGAATATAGGGGAATGTCAAGGATGATATGAGAATGAAATATGGGTAAGTATAGGTATTTTCTCATATGGGAAGGCTTAGTCCCAAGACTTAAAGGTCTTGGACCGAAGTCAAAAAAATACACAGAAAAACAACACAGGCGCATCGCGCCAACATCGTGCAAAACATTCTGGAAATCGTCACTTTGAAATTTAAAATTTTGAATAGTTCATTCTAAAATCGGGGTTAGATCGTTTTCCCCTTAAATTTGACCCCATAAACAAGAATGAAGTCGGATTTCTGAAATATTATATGAATTTTTAGATATATGGAAATTATAATTTCGGGCACTTCCGAGGTATATTTTCGGGCACTCTTTGGGGTCGCTACAATATCTCCCCCTTGGGAACATTCGTCAGTAAATGTCAAAGAAACGTATATGAGAAAGTAATCTGGAACAAATCAACCCCAATAAGAATGCAAAAATATATTTAAAACATCATTTTCAAAACATCAACATAAGTGTCAAAATTATCATGAACTTGTCAACATAAACATGGATACATGCAAATGGCATAGTGGCTGAAACATAAGGCTTGGAATTATGAAAGGTCTTAGCATGTCATCATAATCTTGAATAGAAATGAAAGAGATACGGATATTGTTTCTCCATGCCCGCTCCCCAAGAAACTCTTTTGACTACACGAACCTTCCCAATAGCCTTATCAAACACCACATCCTTATCAATCAACTTTTCCATCCTTCCATCCAATACCTCTATCGGGACCTTCTCCTAAGCCAACTTATCCTCCACAACACCTACAACCTCAAAGAGTTCTTTGACACTAGAGTCATCAACACATCCCCTCAACCTAAAAGCATGAAGAACCAGACAAGCACAACAATATCCCTAGGTCAATCCACCGTCATGCAACTTTACCAACTTCCCTCTACATTCTATAAGGACTCACAATACTAAACTTATTTGTCGACCTTAATCACACATAATTCACTTGGTACCATAAACCACCTCAAGACCTCCAATCCATCAAACCAAATTTCAACAAGATCATAAGGCAAGACTTTATGTATTAAGAACATGGAGCAACCCTTATAAGCCTTTCTAGAACCAATAGACCTACATAGGCAAATCTCACTACCAAAAGGAATAATGAAAAGAATAGCAACTCCCAGAGTCATCTTTGTCAATCAACTATAAGTACGCACACAAGCCACTTAGTGCCAAACGTCAGCATATCCCCCTTGAGAGACAACCTCCACTCAACCATCCTACTCCAAAACCTCCAACTCTATCTAGATGGAATTCAAAACCTTATTTTACTAGAACCATTCAACCATAGAAGATTTGGTACCATCAAAATACTTACACCACTACTTTCTTGTCATCTAATGGTCTCCACTTTCCATAATTTCCAAGAAACCTCACCTCCTCCGAATTCACAACATCGTCACCCTTAAATGATTCACAAGCTCTCCCCACTTCCGGAAGCAATCAACATATCATCATAAAGAACCACCACAATAAAATAAGGTAGGAATTAAAGACCTTATTTGGGAGTCCTATAGACATGATCGGGGAATAAGTCAACAAAAATACACCTCCCTAAATTCAACATACTGAAAAGGACATTTAATAGCTCATTGTTCACTAGAAACAACCCAATAGAAATAACTTAGGCTCAAAACCCCTAACTCTCACAAGATGATAAATGCAATCTCTTGGGGATCAATTGTGCCCTAAAACAATAGATGGACTTACCCTCTTCACTACCACTGAAGATAGGTTATTAGGGAATTGGAATCTAACTCTACGGGCCCTATAATCAGTGAAGACACAACTTACATGCAAACAATCTACTCCAAGTATAATCTCAAACTTACCACATCTAATCCAACAAAGCCATAAGTCAATATCTAAATGCAACATGACCACTAAACAATTTCCATACACCTTTCTTGCAAAAATAGACTCACTAATGGGATATACACCAAAAGATCACATAACAATCTCTAACACATATGAAGCCCACTAGCAACAAAAAGGAAACTTCAACATACTAGTAGTAACATCGGGTGCCTCATCCACCCCTTGCCTCTTTTGTAGAGCATAGAAGCGATTATGTCTTGGAGCACTTCCTTGATCAATATGCCCACCTTAGGACTCTTGATTCATATGAACACCTTGACCTTGTGCACGACCCTCCTTGCCCTTGTTTCGAATATAAGGGTAATCAATAAGCTTGTGACCTTCTTTCCCACACTCGTAGCACACTCTTGAATTCTTTAAGCATTTTCCATGATGATGCCTTCAATAGTGCTGGCATTCTAGAAAACTAATTCCACCATCGCCTCCTTGGAACCGTGGCCTATCCATTTCTTTCATAGCAAGCCTCTTGTTTGGAGAACTAGAAGATCCTTAGCCTTGAAACTCGATACCTTTTTGGAACCGATCATCCTCAAATCGAGTCATCTTGGACTCTCCACTCCTCTTCTTCCTAAGCTTCTCACCCTCAAGTTTTTCGACATAAATCATGAGGCGGGACAAATCCATATCATTAATTAACATAACGGATCAGAATTCTTCATTCACCAAGTCGGAGACACCCATCACAAACTTATTTATCCTAGCCCTTGGGTCGGCAACTAAGTAAGGAACATACTTAGAGAGTTGGTTGATCTTGAGGGTAAATTCCCTCACACTCATTGAACCTTGTCTCAAATTCATGAAACTACCATTTTGGCTTCCCTAAGCTCAAAAGAAAAGAACCGATTAAGAAAGGACACCTTAACTCTTCCCATAGAACCATATTGTTGACTCCTTTCTCCTCCCTCAATCGACTGTACCATGTTTGTGCTACCCCTTTGAGTTGGTAGGCCGCTAACTCTGCCTTATCTTCTGATTTAACAACCATGATGCCCAATACCTTATAAATCTCATCAATAAGCTCTTGGGGGTCTTCATCTACCCTTGACCCATTGAACTCCGGTGGGCTTATTCTCATGAAGTCTCTCACCTGAGAAGCTAGTGTAGGAGCAAAGGGGGCTTGGGCCTTTTGATTTGGTTGGCCACAACTAGAGCAAGTAAAGTGGAGCCTCCCGAAGCTCTCCATTAGCCGATCTCCCTTGGGAGCACGGGCTCTTCTGTCTCTTGTGTTAGGAATAATCAACTAGCATAGCTACGAACAATTTTTAGAGAAGGAAAGCTTACTTCAACTCCATAACATGACTTGGAACATGAAGAAGGGAAATATTTCCAAAAATGTTTCATAGCTTCCTACTCATAGTTGTGGCGCATAATACAACCATGAATAAGACTCTAATCAATGTAGTATGTTAGACTTTGAGGATCTAATGTCCTAGTGCTCTGATACCAAGGTTGTCATGACCCAATCTTAGGGCCTAGACGTGATCGATGAATGGGGAATACAAAGGAACCACAAATAAGCCTCATATCATATCATCACACATCCTTGGTCATAAAAGCAATAAATATGACAATAAGAGATAAACGTAAACAAGGAAAATTGGAACTAAGGGTAAACTTCCATATCATAAACATCACGAGACATTAGAGTCAGAGCTCATAGCATAGATATATATCATGTCCAACAATACCTCTATTACATGGATAAGAGTGGGGGCTCACCCACATAGTCAATACATAAGTCAAAGAGAGAAAGGCTTTATATATAGTAAGAGATCATAAGTAACGTCCCTGGAATTGAGGACTCACTAGCAAGCTTGATAGAAGTTGCAGTAGCCACGTGGAGTAGGAGGATGATCAAGCGGTACACGGATTTCTACATGATGACATCATGTAGGCATAGAGTATGCATAGTACATTTGAATGTACTAAGTATGTAGGATGCAATGCAACAATAGATAGGCATCACAATCGATATGCTTAATTAGATAATAGATGAGCATATAGCAAAATGACATGAATAGAAGATGCTTGAATTAAATCATATTTTCATAAAACATAACATATGTTGACAGAGTGACCATTTCTTAGTACAATCCAAGGCCTATCACCCGCTTGGAGAGGCACATGAGGTACGAAGCCCTTCATGAGGTTGTTAAGGTACAAACCCCCCAACGGGTTGATAACAAACCCCAAACTTGGTTGATAGGGTGTGAACCCCCCAATAAGGTGGATGGGCATAAACCCCTGACATTGTTGATGGATAGTTCACTCGTAGTGACCGGAGTACAGACCCGCCGATAGGTTGACGGATACAAACCCCCAACAAGATTGATGGATAGTCATACCCCACCATCCGTGGAGACCATAGTACAAGCCACCGATAGGTTACAAAGGTACGAACCCCTTGACATGGTTATCTAGCGCGCGACCCTCGAGTAGGGCATTATCACAAGCTAACCCTATATAGAACATTATCATTCATACATTCATCCCACTCATCATCATCTTGTCATCATATACATATATTTCATCATTATTTCATCATCATTCTATCACCATTTCATCATCATATAGTCATTCAACTCACAAGACAAGCATTGAGCCCTCAACTCCTTAATAAGTCATAACCGAACATTTTATCAAACGCTTAGAGGGTGTGTAGTTCAATTGTAATATCATGCAATTTAATAGTGAAGTCATTGCAGAAATTTCAATGTAAAACCTTCAATAGATACTTGGTAACACCCTCAAGCAATATACATCAAAACCCTTCATCAAATGTTACAATAGACGTTAGATTCATAGCTCAAAAAATAGTAAAACAGTCATAATTTCATGAACCTCAACATAGTGTGCAGTGATTTTCATAATAAATATGACCATTGAGTAAGTTAACTTTAAATCATGCAAATTTTTAGAAAAAAAATCTTGGGCATCATGGTCGAAAAGGAACCCATAAAAGGAATCCACATACCATAGCTTTGGAGGTGAACTTGATGAAGATTAGAGATGGAGACTTGAAGTTTGAGAGGAAATCCTCAGACTTGGAGAGGGTTTTGGGCACTTGAATTTTGAGAGAAACATAAGACTAAGTGTTTAAGTGAATATAGGAAAATATTTAGGATTATATGATGGTGAAATAAGGCTAAGTGTAGGTATTTTATCATGTGGGAAGGATTAGGCCCAAGACTTAAAAGTCTTGGACCAAAATCAAAAAAATACACAGAAAAACAACACTGGCGCATCACGCTAGTATTGCTTAAAACATTCTGGAAATCATCAATTTGAAATTTGAAATTATGAATCATTCACTCTAAAATTGGGGTTAGACCATTTTCCACCTAAATTTGATCCCCTGAACAATAATATGAAGTCGGATTTCTGAAATAGTGCATGGATGTTAAGATTATGGAAGTTACTATTCGGGTATTTTTTTGGATCATTAGAAAGTGCTATAGTACCCTTGAATGTTCTGAGTGTTGTAGAAGATAATTTGATTTATAAGGAGGTCCTGGTTGAGATTTTCAGTAGACAAGTGAGGAGGTTGAGAAACAAAGATGTAGCTTCCGTCAAGGTCATTCGGAGGAACTAACAAGTTGAAAGTTCCACATGGGAAATCAAGGCGGACATAAGAAAGCAATACCCATATCTCTTCCACCCTACTCAAGAAAAAGGTATAATTTAAGTCCCCTATATGATTTCAAGTCTTAAGTTCAACCCTTATGTCATTTTGCATGCATTCATGTTTATGTTGAAAAGTTTATGGTGAAGTTTTATATTCATGTTGAGGTTTCTAAAAATGGTGTTTAAATGCATTTGTTTCATTCATGTCGGGCTAAAATCTTCATGATTACTTCTCTTATGCACATTTCTTCGACATTTGGGAACGAATGTTCCCAAGGGGGAGATATTGAAATGCCTCAAAATGTGCTTCGAAAAAGCCCATAATTGTAATTTTCATATATCTCAAAATTCATGCGTGATATCAAATATCTGACTTCATAATCTCGATCAGGGGAAAAAATTGAGTGGATAATGGTTATAACTCAAATTTTAAAGTACCCATAGTGGAAACTAATTTCCCCTAATTTTTGATTTCGAGTGGCCATCCGCGCCCTGGCAGTGACACGCCAAGGGCACAGATTAGTCTTGAAGGGTAGTTCGCGTCTGGTCAGCATCGCGCCAAGGGTGTGGAATAGTGTATTATTTTAAGTAATTTTTCTATCTCGGCCAAGGGCATTGGGGTTATTGCTCCATGCCCACTTATGTTTGAAAACATCTATACTTAGCAATTTTTCAACTTTGTATCACTCAATACCCTCTCAAAAAACCTCTCCAAGACTTAACAAAGTATCTTATTCAAATTTCAAGGATTTCAAACATATTTGGAACTCAAGGATTCTCTTCAAGCTCCAAGTTCTTTTCAAGCTCAACTCAAGAAAACACAGGTTTGAAGTATGTGGGTTTCATCCATTGAGTCCTTTCACCTATGGAGCCCAATCTTCCTTTTTATAGAAATTACATGATTTCAAGTTCTATCATCTATGGGTATCTCTTATTATGGATTTTGATTATAAATTACATAGGAGTTTTGTGAAATGCTAATTAAGTATCCATGTCTATCTATTTCAAGCTTATACTATGAGTTGGTTTTGTCTAATGAGACTATGTATGTTTTGAGCTTTGAAACTATAACCTATTATGAGATTTGATGATGGATTTCAAGGTATCTTACATAGGGGTATTACTATATATTGGTGGGTTTATATACATTGAGTTTTCTCATAATATTTCACTCTTTAATTGCATGAATTTGAATTAGCATTACACACACACAAAGTGTTTGATGAAATGTCTTAACAAGGATTCTCGTGTTATTCATGATCTATTATATGGTTTATAAATCAAGTGACTTTATGATGACTAAGGGCTTGCATATATGCATTGATTTCAGGAAAAGTATCTATGGTGTTGCAAGTAGACCACACCTTGTTGTGGGGTGACATGCCCAATCATCTTGTTGAAGGGGTGACATGCCTCAACCACCTTCTTGGAGGGGTGACAGGCCCAATCACCTTGTGAGGGGTGGATACATCGACCATATTATTGGGTGTTCACATGCTCAACCATCATGTTAAGGGGTGGATACCTTGACCACCTTGTTGGGGGATGACATAACGAATCACCATGTTGAGGGGTTGATACCTCGACCATCTTATTGTGGGGGGTGTCATGCCTAATCACCGTGCTAAGGAGTGGATACCTCGATCACCTTGTTGGGGGGTGACATTCCCAATCACCTTGTTGAGTGGTGGATACCTCAATCACCTTCCTAGGGGGCTGACATATCTTGGAATCCAAGTAGTAGGTTTCACGATCTATATTGATTATGGTCTCTTCCTACGTACGTATTATGTGCTATACAAGTTATATGATTTACAAGCATGTTTTACTTCAAGCATTGATCATGCATGCCATATTGATATTATACTTATCCATTGCTTCTGACTAAGCATTTTGACTGTATTGGCTTATGTCTTGTAGCATTGCATCCTACACATTTAGTAGATTCAAACGTACTAACGCATATTGTATGCCTACATGATGTTACCATGTAGGAATCGAAAAACCTATTTATCATCCTCCATATTGCTAGTTCAGTGCTTTAGAGATAAGATTTAGTGAGTCCTCAAGTCTGAGGACAGTAGCTATGCTACTCATGTTATTTGCTATTCTTTATATTGAACTCTTGATTCTATAAGGGTAAGCCCAGAAAGTGTCTTGACCCACCTTCCATTCCATGTTAGAGGTGTTGTTGGATAATTGATACACTTATGTTATGAGCTTGAATCTTGAATGTTTTATGATTATCAAATAGTTTCCTTAATCTCGTTTCCCCATTTATATCTCTTGATGTTGTTATTTTTCTTCTGCGATCAAGGATGTGTGATTGATATTCTAAGAGGCTTGTTTGGAGTTCTTTTGGGTTCCCTATTTACCATATCACATTTAGGACCTAGGATAGGGTCATGACATCTACTTTCTTATATTGTCTAATTGCTATACCCTAGAATAGCAAAAAGAAGAAAATCTTGTGCAAGTTTGGAACTCTGTCCTATCATCATTATTAAATCCCTTGCTCTCTTCCTTAGTGCAACTGCCCTATTCCTACCATTGGAATACCTCTCTTTCTTCTTTTTTCGTTTGTGTATTTCTGTTTTCCCATTTCTATCTGGTGATAACTTTTGGGTTTCTTTGGGTCATCAGTCGGAGGTGCTCAGTGCAGTGGTAAATGTCGTATTAAAGGTAGGTTGGCTGTGCTTGGGTCTCCCTTTCTCTTTGAAACTCAAAGCTTGGTTTCAAAACTGCAGTGCTCTTCTTGGTCTGTGTGCTGTGAAAAAAGGAAATGGTTTCCCTATCTCGTGGTTCCATTTCAAAGGAGGAGCACCATAAAACCCTTCTTGAAGTTGGGAAAGAGCTATTTCAACACCCCCATCTTCTAAAGAAAAGCTTCTGGAGAAATACGATGTGAGAGCCCTTTTATTTTCTTTTTTCACTGATTTTGTCATGACCCAAGCCTAGAGCCTAAATGTAACATGGCGAATGATAACCCGAAGGGACCCAAACAAGCCTTTTAGCATATCAATTTGACATCCTTGGTCGCGGAAGCAAAGTACACAACAACAAGAGGTAATATAAAAAGGGAAGCAGGACTATATGAAGTCTTTGATAATCATAAAATCATAAAGAGTGAAGCTTATAACATAGATACATCATAATATCCCAACAAAACCTCTAAACATAGAATGGAGCGAGGGCCAAGACACTTTCCGGGCTCACCCTCATAATAACAAGCGTTCAATAAAAGAAGTCTCAATACAGCAAAGAAGTAAAGATAGTGTCTCCAAACTTGAGGACTCACCAATGCTTGCTTCAATGGACGGTACTAGTCACGTGGAGAATGATCAAGTGGAGCTTCAGTTCCTACATAGTAATATCATGTTGGTATAGAGTATGTGTCACGACCCAAGTCTAGGGCCTAGACGTGACCAGCGAATGGGGAACCCGAAGGAATCCCAAACAAGCCTCAAAGCATATCATTACACATCCTTGGGTGCAGAAGTAATTAAAATAACAATAAGAGATAAGCATAAACATGGGGAAGTGGGACTGAGGAGAGATAGAGAAAGAGAGTAATACTTAAGAGAGTAATATTCAAATACCACAGACGAGTGAAGCTCAAGCATAATTCGCAACTTGTTCAACAACACCTCTAAACATAGATACTTAGCAGTGGCTAAGACAAAGTAACCGGATCACCCTCATAGTCAAAATAGAAATAAAGAAGAAAGTATCAATACATAGCATAAGAAACATAGACCGACGTCCTCGGAATAGAGGACTCACCAACAAGCTTTAGTGAAATAGTACTAGCCACGTGGGTGGCGATGCTCAAGCGGGGCTCCGGTTCCTACATGGTGATATCATGTAGGCATAAAGTTTGAGCTAGTACGTTAGAATGTACTAAGTATGTAGGATGCAACGCAATAAGAGATTGACGATATAATCAAAATGCATAATCATAACAAGAGATAGTATATTAGCAACATGGAATGCATGAATAATGCTTATGGTAAAACATGCTCGAAAAGAATTATTCTTACATGGCATGTTTAACCCAATGATATAACATGATTAGATCATCTAAATACTTTGTACTAGAGGTTGAGAGATTTAGCATGAGTCATTACTTCTTCTAGTAGGTAATAGGTGGTACATGAGATAATGAATAACACATGAGGGTAAAAGGTAGCATAAGTCATAACCCTTACATGTGTGCATATGAGGGTAAGGCATTCCACATAGTTCATAACCCTTCATATGAGTGTATTTCACAACCCAAATCGTACATGAGGGTAAGGAGTACAACATAGCTGATAACCCCTACAAGTGAATATGAGTGCATGGTCCTCAAATGAGTACATAGCATAACCCCAAATCATGCACGAGGGTAAGGAGTATCACATAATTCATAACCCCTACATGTAGACATGAGTAAGTGAATAGCATAACTTCGTACATGAGGGTAAAGTGTACAACATAGTCCATAATCCCTACATGTAGGAATTGGCCTTGCACTAGAGTGTAAAACATACAACATAATTCATAACCCGTTCTATTAGGATTCACAATACACAAGAACATAAACCCTAGAATAAGAACCCCGTAACTCATCAACAATTCCAAAGGACATAACAACATGAGAGTCCAACAATTTACTTGCAATACCATAAGTGCTTTACATGATTAAACACACATATATACATTCCTTTCGTCATTATATACGTACATTCCTTTTCGTCATCATTTGTTCATCACATACATACATCATTTCATCATCGTTTCATCATCATATAATCATTATAACATTATTCAAATCATAAGACATGCATTAGACCTTTAATTTCTTAAGAAACCCTAGCCGGACATTTTATCAAGCACATAGAGGATGTGTAATGCTAGTGTAAAATCATGGAATTCAAGAGTGAAATCATGCTAGTAAATCCCATGTAAAGCCATTAATCAACACTTTGTAACACCCCCAAACAACATACATCAAGACTCGTCATCAAATATCATATGAGATCTAAGATTTATGATTCAAAACATGCTAAAATAATCATATATTCATGAATCCCCAACTCACTATACAGTGAAATTTATAATAATCAAGACGCATAAGTAAGTTAACTTTAAATCATGCAATTTTGAATAAAAGGAAGCTTGCGTATCATGGGTGAAAGGAAACCATGAAAGAAACCCACATACCTTAGCTTTGGAGATGAACTGGAGAAAGATTGGAGATGGAGACTTGAAGTTTGAATGAAATCCTTGAAGAAATCCTTAAGTTTAGTCTTGACTTTTGGGACTTCAATTTAGGGCAAAATATGAGTCTAATTGTTTGAGAGGATATTGGGGAATGTTAAGGATGATATGTGGATTAAATAAGTCTAAGTATAGGTATTTTCACATATGGGAGAACTTAGGCCCAAGACTTAAAATTCTTGGACCGAAATGTAAAACTGGACCATTTTCTTACGGGGGCGCATCGCATGGTGGGCATACTTGGACACTGTTTTCGGCTCGCTTTGAAAATTCAGATTTTGCTACGGTTTCTCTAAAATTGGGGTTAGACCCTTTTCTCCTGAATTTGACCCCCCGAACAAGAATATGAATTTGAATTTTTGAAATAACGTATGGATTTTGAGATATATAGAAATTACGATTCTAGGCACTTTTGAGAGACATTTTTGTGCACTTTTTGGGGTCGTTTCAATATGTCCCCCTTGGGAACATTCATCCCCGAATGTCAAAGAAACGTATATGACAAGAGTAATCATAAACAAATCATCTCCAACAAGAATGCAACAATACATGTAAAAAACCATTTTCAAAATATCAGCATAAGTGTCAAAATCACCATGAACTTGTTAACATAAACATGGATGCATGCAAATGACATAGGGGTTGAGACATAAGGCTAGGGATCATGAAAGGAGTAGACATATCATCATAGGCTCAAACAGAAATGAAAGAGATACGGATGTTGTTTCTCCATGCTCGCTCCCTGACAGACACTTTCGACTTGACAAACCTCCCAAAAAGCCTTAATGAACACCACATCCTCATCAATGAACTTCAGATGCACACCATCCACTTAGTATCAAGTCACAATCTCCCCTTTGGGACAAGACCTCCAACTTTATCAAGACGAAAATCAATGCCTTACTTAACTAGTCCCCTTCAACCATTGAAGATTCGGAACCATCAAAGCCATTACACCACCATTCTCAACCTCATCAACCCTAATCAACTGGTGAACTCCTCCAACCACCTTCTTGCCACCCAAAGGTCTCCACTTTCCATAATTGGAAAGCAACCTCACCTTCCTCGAATTCCCAACATCACCCATAAGTGATTCACAAGGTCCCCCTCACTATCGGAAACAACAAACACATCAACACCAAGAACCACCACAAATGTAGCAAGGTAGGGATTAAAGATCCTATTCATAAGACCTATAGACATGACTGGCACAATAGTTAAACCAAAAGGCACCACCCCAAATTCAAGATATCAGAAAGGAAATCAAGGACTCATTGATAACAGAAAACAACTCAATGGAAATAACTTAGGTTCAACACCCCTAACTCTTACAAGATAAAATATACAATCCCTTATAGATCAAATGGAAATGGACTTGCCCCTACGCTACCTCTCAAAGAGGGGTTTAAAAATGGAATTGGGATTTAACTCTACGGGTGATAATCTGATGTTCATGCCCCAATAAGAAAGCGGTCACTGTCAGTACTTAACCTAACTGAAGTTTAGGGTCAAATCCACAGGGAATACGAGGTTTGACTGCAAGACTTCACTACCAATCAGTTCAAGTATAACTAAAATCTCTAAAAAGGGGGAGGGTTGTGATTCAAGAAAAAAAATAAATAGGCACTGTACTAGCATACAGGAAAACACTCAATTTTAAGGACAATATGGGAATTATGTTTCCTATGATTTGTTGACTCGATTAACCTAGATAACATAACTATAATTGGAGATTCGCATGCAGGATGGTAAATTACATTCTTCCATCCCTCTTGTGAAGGTGAATGTCGCATTTCACCATGGCGCTTGGTTGGCAACCATGGCGTGCCAACTAACCATTACCTGTTATCCTAGTCAACCTCCCCTTGGTCAGGTTTGGTTGGCTAGACGAGAACACATCAATCGAATCCTTTCATTTATTTTTCTTTTCCTATTCGTCACTACCTTTATCAGGATCATGATAGTGGGTGGGGTTTGGTGTTGGCCACTACCAAACAACAATCATAATGAATAGAAACAAATAATGCATGCACAAACCCCAATCATAGAAATGCAGAAACCTAGGTCATCTCAAGTCAACTACCCGTGGTTCCCGCAACCCCATGTTGTGGGTGCTTAGCTACTCATGGCTAAGGTAAAATCAACAAAAATACAAATACAAGACATGATTAAGAATTTTACCCAGAGCAATAAATATTGAAGGAACCATAAGTTGCAAACAACAAGCTTGATAGATTGACAATAAGTAAAAAGCATGCAATCCCCAAAATTGGATTTTCTAAGAGAAAATGAAGAACTTTGCTGGAACCCTATAACATTCTTGAGAGAATATTCAAAGGCACATTCAATATCGCTAAAATGGAATCTTGTTCTTCTCCGCAAAATAAAACCTAACTTAAAGTATTTATAGTAGTTACGATTTTAACCATAAAAATTACACAGAAAAGACAGCCGACAGCTTGTACGCCTCACAGGTGTGACTCATAGGGTGACTTATGAGTTGTAATCGAGGTCTTGTATCAGGTTTTAGGTATCTCGGACTCAACAGGTATGACCCACTGGTATGAGTCACAGCTTGGACTATGACTCGTATGCTCATCTCGTAGTCTAGGTCTTCAGTTGTTGATCCAAAGTTTTTGCTCTCTATTTCCTGCTACGAGTACATCTATACGAGTCGTAGTCAAACTTATGACACATTGGGTTGACCTCCACTTAGAAGATTCTTGCTTTTTGGTCTCTGTTTCTTGCTATGGTAACACCCTATGACTCGTAAGTGAACTCTTATGTCCTATGCTTTTGCAAAATCTTCAATTTTCCTTCAAAATCGTGCTCACCTAACTTTTCTACAACAACAACACAAAAACACATAAAAACCATAAAAAGTCGCATTAAGAACTCACAAAATCCTTGTCTTAGGCATCAAATGTGCTGTAGTTTGACAACATATCAACACCCTCACCTTAGAATTGATTCTTGTGCTCAAGTGACGACTCAATCTATATAGACAATGAGAAATACATAGTAGCTAAACCAATGGCATATACATCATTCACTGAAACGACCCCAAAATGTGCCCAAAAATGTGCCTTAGAAGCGCCCGAAAATGTAATTTCCATATATCTAAAAATTCATTCGTTATTTCAAAAATCTAACTTCATTTTCTTGTTTAAGGGGTCAAATGTGAGTGAGGAATGGATACAACCAGAATTTTAGAGCAACCATATCAAAATCCAAAAATCGCAAAAATTCGATTTATGAGGGTCTATTTTGAAGGGGCATATCTCTTAGCACACGAAGAACTAGGTGGCTCACGACCTGTAAAATTCAAGACTTTGTATTAGATTTTTAATGCACTTGATTTCACCTCATTTCAAGTTCTAATGAAGGAGTCGTGCCCATTTTCGTGGAACTCATTTGTGGAGAAAATGCAATTCCAGTGAGTAGTCTGTTTTGGTCCTATTTTCTCTTGACTTCGGTCCAAGATATTTATGTCTTGGGACTAAGGGTTCCCACACTTGAAAATACATATACTTAGCCTTTCACCCTCATGTCATCCTAAACATTCTCAATACTCACCAAAACACTTAGCCAAATATTTAATCCTAAAATTCAAGTCCCAAAACTCAAGACCAATCTTAAGGATTTCACCAAGGATTTCACTCAAGCTTCAAGTCCCCATTAAAGCCTTCTTCAAGGTTTCTCCAAAAGCTAAGGTATGTGGTTTGAACCATTGGGTCCTTCTGCCCATTGTTCCTAAACCCTCTTTTACTTAATAATTCATGATTTAAAGTTGATTTTACATGTGGGTCTTGTATATTGAGAAATTTACAACATACTGATTTTAGTTCAGAAAGTATGGTTGTTTTAGCATGTTTTGAGCTCTGAATCTTTAATCTAAAGTTGGATTTAATGTGGGCTTTTGATGTAAATATCTTGGGTGTGTTGCAACGTGTTCATTTATGGTTTTACAACAAATAATCTTACATGATTGCATCTCTATATTGCATGGTATTTTATCCCAATTACATATCCCCAAGGTGTTTGATAAATTTTCCTGTTATGGTTTCTTAAGGAAATGAAGGCCCAAAGCATGAGATAAGATATGAATGATGTTATTATGATGAAAAGAGCTGATGTATATGATATAATTAACTAAATGATGATGAAAATGATCTTATGCATAGGATAAACTCTATATAAAGTATTGCATTAGACCATGCATGATCCGGGGACAAGAGCCTGGGTAACAGAGGGAAGGGGTTCGTACTTCTCTACCTAGTGATGTGACGACATCATCACTAATGGATATAGGAGTTCACACTCATCAACCAAGATAGGAGTTCATACTCACCCACCTAGGTGATGGGGTGGCATTATCACCAACCGAGATGAGGGTTCGAACTTATCCGCCAAAGTGATGGGACGATATCATCACTAACCCCAAGGGGCTTATACTTTTCTTGGAAATTTAGCTTGGTCTCTTCTGCACATATGATATTCTCTATGAGCATGGATTACTTATTCATGTTTTACTTATGCATTGATCATGTATATCATATTTCTATATTATTCCTATTACCTATTGGTATGCATTTTTGATTATGATGCTTATCTCTTATTGCATTGCATCCCACATACTTAGTACATTAAAACATACTAATGCATACTCTTGCCTACATGATATCATCATGTAGGGACCGGTCCTATTAATTCTTCTGGTGGCTAGATGAATTATTCAAGTTAGCCTTTGGTGAGTCCACCATTCCACATTATGTATTAAGATTCTCTTTACTTTATTGTTTACTTATGACTATGAGGCTGAGCTTGGTTATATGGGCCCCGGTATTATCTATGTAGTAAAGGTGTTGTTGGATAAAGCTATGTATTTATGCTATGAGTTGATTCTATTATCTCTTGACTCTATGTTATGACAAGTTATCCCATAGTCCCTTTAACCCTTAATTCCATTCTTCAAATGTCATTTAATTGTTTCTCCGACCAAGGATGTGTAATGATATGTTATAAGGCTTATTTGGGGTTCCTTCTGGTTCCCCATTGGCTGGTTACGTCTGGACCCTAGGCTTGGGTCGCGACAAAGATGGTATCAGAGCACTATGTTGATAGAACCTCGGAGTCGAATACACCGCGTCGATTAGAGTCTTATTCATGGTTGTGTTGTGCACCACAACTATGATAGGAGGCTATGAGATGTTTTAGAAAATATTTTCCCTTTTCATGGTCTATGTCATGCTTTAGAAGTGCGATAGGGTTTTCGCCTCTAAAGAATATTCTTTGTTCTTTTAGTTGATCATGCTGCTTCAAGAGGAAGGCAAAGGAAGGTAAGTTGAAGGTTTTGATGTTGATAAATCCGAGTTTCACTATTCCTTCTCTGTTCTTTTGATTGCCAGTAGGGCTTCTTTCGTGCCCAAGGTGTTTTGTAGATCTTTGGTGTCTATCTTTTTGTTGGGTATATTATTGCTAGGAGGTTCATAGATGTGATATGGGTTTGTATTGCATTAGGTCTTGCTTTGTGGTTGTTGGAATTGGCATGGTGGTTTTGGATGTCATTATAGGAAGGGAATAGTTGCATGCATTTAGTGTTTTCATAGATGGTAGAACCCATAGATCTAGATCTCGAATACCTAATGAGTCCATCTTTAAGTGGGAGGTTGTTAAATGGTAGCAAGGGAGATAGGTCCATTTCTTATCTTAAAGTTCAATTGGTCTCTAAGGGGTTACATTTGTCATCTCGTAAGAAATGGAGGTGTTGAACCTAAGTTATTTGTCTATAGAATTGTTGTTGGTAGGAGATGAGGCTTTGAATTTCCTTTTCGATATTTTTAATTTTGGGGTAATGTCCCTTGGTTTGACTAGTACATCGGTTATGCCTATAAGTCTTAGAGTAAGATCTCTAGTCCTTACCCTAATAGGTTTATCGTAGTTTTGGTGACGATAATGTGGTTCGTTCTTTAATAAGGTAGTGCATGTGAATTATTTGAGGGTAGTACTACGAGTTCAAGGAAGAAGGTTGGGGGCTAGTAGGAGAGATTGGAATTTTGGGGGTAAGATGTTTCCTTCCTAGGTTGTGTGGTGCCCTGTGATGGTATTAAGGTGGACTTTAGTAAGATAAAGGTGATTAGGTGTTGGCCTAGACCTTGACTTCTGTGTATTAGAAGCCTCTTGGGTTTAGTGGGCTATTACCAGGGATTGTGAGTAGGTTCACTTCTATTGTTGCTCCTAAAACTTAGTTGACCCTAGGTAAGGCCATATTGTGACTGATATTTTGAGTGGGGTGATTTGATAGGTCTGGGAGTTGCTATTTCTTGTGTTATCCCTTGGTGCTAGTAGGATTCATGTGTAGGTGGGTTTCATTCATAGGTTTCATTCACCTATGAAGCCCAATTTTCCTTTTTATAAAAATTGTATGATTTCAAGATGTATTTCTTATGGGTATCTATTATTATGAAATATTAGCATGAAATATGTTCGGGTTTTATCAAATATTGTTGATTATGCATAAATATCGATTTTGAGCTTATACTATAAAGTGATCTTTGTCTGTTGAGACTATGCATGATTCAAGCTATGAAATCTATGAATTATTGTGAAGTTTTGATATGATTTACAAGTTTCCTTTGATTGGGTTTTACCATGTGTTGGTGGCTGATTTACATGATTTCAAGATGCATTGATTCACTATTTTATGATCTCTATTCTTGCATTTTGCATGATTTGAACATGTCCTCATATGTGACCGCCAAGTATTTGATGAAATGCCAAGTCAAGAATTCTCAAGATATGTGCATATTTTACAAGTCAAGTGACTTCATGAAGAATATAGGGTATCAAGCGTATGATGAATTCATGAAATTGTCTATGATTATGCAAGTATGAAGTTAAGACCTTTTCAAAAATTTATTTTCAAGAAAACCTACATGCATTTTACTTATTTTCATTTGGGATTTGAATATTATGATTCCTAAAATTCTATTGATGCATGGGTAGTATTTATATGATGATTTTAATGTGATTTAAACTGTTATAAGAGGATTTACTTTGGGTTTATGAAGTTATAAGTTTGCATGTCCCCTTTTGAAATCATTTATGCATGAGAGATTACACTATGGAATTAAATGTGGAATTAATTATGTTTTCTCTTCAACTTTATATTATGAATATTTATTTTAAATAAGGTCTTAATTACCCATGTCAATTTCCTCATTGCTCATAGCCTATGTAATATGTACACGGATTACTTTGAAAAATTATGTTATGGGTAACCGCAGTTTTGTTTTATGGTACAATGTTGATACAAGGTTGGTTATAACAATATTGTGATCACATATATGTCTTTGATTTTTTTTCTTTAAACATTTTGGGTACTTGCAACATTTTATTTATGAATGGATTATTCCTATGCATAAGTATTATGACTATGAACTTATGATTTTGGCATTTGATCCTAACTATGAATTATTATGAATAGTGTTTGGCTTATAAGCCCAATGTGCATTGAAATGATTTGGAAAAATGACTATTGCCTCTTTCGAAGTATGTACATGCATATTATAAGTATTCTTGTGGGATGATAACTTAGCTTGTTGTGTTGAGGGTCATGGGGTAGTTTGGGCCACTTGCATAGTATGTTTCTAATGCTTGTAGAACCCATAAGGTTGTAATATGATGGGTGAGGATGGTCGATCTATTTAGTCAATTACGATAGGTTAGTCACTTCTCTAAGATAAATCTTTGGTTTGAGTTTTATCCTCAAGTAAGGATGACGGTGGTTGATATCCCTAAGTGTCCTTTTCGGACTAGGAGTGAGCATTTTGAATATTTGTGGAGTTTTTTGGTTGGTTTATGCATAGTTGTGTTTATGGGTTTCATGATTAGGGTCTTAAAACGCTTCCTTGATATGTTTGTGGTGGTCTCTATGATGGGGTATTGATTTGTTTAGAGCTTGTGAATTATTCGAGGGTAGTGTTGCAAGTCTTGGAGGATGAGAGGTTGTTTGCTAAATAGGATAGGTGGGCATCATTGGTAGCAAGAAGGTAGTTAGAACTCCTTATGGAATATGGTGTGATTGTGCATTAGTTTTCCCGGTAAGGCTAATATTGTGGTTGGTACTCTACATGGGGTGCCTATGGGTAGCCTAGCATATGTGGATAATGGTGGCTAAGAGGAGACAAGTGGGGTCCATCGGTTGGCTAGATAAGGGGTTAGGTTGAAATAAGTTGAGCAAGGAAGTATAGTGCTCTTGATGGTTCCAACCCTTATTGGGTTAAGAGGTCTAGATTAGGCAAGGCCTTAATTCTGCCTTATTAGAGTTGGAAGTGTTGGGTGAGAAGATGATAGAGTGTACGTTGTCTCCCAAGGGGGAGATGGTGGTTATGGTACCAAGTGGGTTAGATGTATTCAAGGTTGATAATTGACTTGAGGATTATGAGTCCTTATAGAATGTAGAGGGAGGTTTTTAAGGTTGCATAAGTTTGGAAATTACCTACGGTAGGGGTATGGTTTAACCGGCTTGTCATGCTTCTAGGTGGAGGGGATGTGTTGATGACCCTAGTGCTATATAACTCTTTGAAGTTATGAGTGAGGTAGAGGATAAGTTGACTTAGAAGGAGGTCTCAGTGGAGGTGTTGGATGGATGAGTGGAGAAATCGATTGATAATGATGTAGTGTTCGTCAAGGACCTTTGGAAGAGTTGTGTATTCGTATGTGTTTCCTGAAAAGCTGGTGCAGACATGGAGAAATGATATCCATATCTCTTTCACTCTATTCAAGATTATGACGACATGCCAAGTCCTTTCTATGATTCCAAGTCCTATGTTTCATCCCCTATGTCATTCATGTGCATTTATGCTTAAGTTGGCAAGTTTATTATGATTTTAAACTTATGCTGAGGTTTTGAAAATGGTGTTTTAAAGTGTATTATCGTATTCTTATTGGGGATGATCTCTATATGATTACTATTCTCTTGTACATTTCTTTGACATTCGGGGACAAATGTTCCCAAGGGGGAGATACTGAAACGACCCCAAAAAGTGCCCGAAAATGTGCCTCGAAAGTGCCCGGATTCTTAATTTCTGTATATCTGAAAATCCATTTGTTATTTCAAAAATCCGACTTTATATTCTTGTTTAGGGTGCCAATTTGAGTGGGAAATCTGTCTAACCCGAATTTTACAGCAATTGTATCAAAATCAAAAAATCCTAAAAACGCTATTTAAGAGGGTCAACTTTGAAGGATATCTCTTAGCATACAAAGAACAGGGTGGCTCACACCTATCAAGTTAAAGATCTTTTATTATCTTTCCAACGCACTTGGTTTCACCTAATTTCGATTTCGAATGAAGGAGTTGCACCATTTTCGTGGAACTCATTTGTGTAGAAAATGCAATTCCAGTGAGCAGTCCGTTTTGGTCCTATTTTCTCTTGACTTCCATCCAAGACTTTTAAATCTTGGGCCTAAGAGTTCACATTCTTAAAAATACAAATACTTTGTCTTATTTCACCCTCATATCATCTTAAATATTCCTCAATACTCACCAAAACGCTTAGCCGAATATTTACTCCCAAATTCAAGTCCCAAAACTCAAGATCAATCTTAAGGATTTCATCAAGGATTTCACTCAAGCTTCAAGTCACCATTAAAGCCTTCCTCAAGGTTTCTCCAAAAGCTAAGGTATGTGGTGTTGAACCATTAGGTCCTTCCATCTATGGTAGCTAAACCCTTTTTTTACTTAATAATGCATGATTTAAAGTTGATTTTACATATGGGTCTTGTATATTGAGAAATTTACTGCACAGTGATTTTAGTTCGTGAAAATATGGTTATTTTAGCATGTTTTAAGATATAAATCTTGGATCTAAAGTTGGATTTGATGTGGGGTTTTGATGTGAATGTCTTGGGGGTATTTCAAGGTGTTGATTAAAGGTTTTATAATAGATTTTCTTACATGATTTTATCTCTAAATTTCATGGTCGTTTACCCCCATTACACACCTCCAAGGTGTTTGATAAAATGTCCGGTTATGGTTTCTTGAGGAAATGAAGGCCTAAAGCATGAGATATGAAATGAATGATACTATGATGATGAAAAGAACTTATTTATATGATATAATTGGCTATATGATGATGAAATGAGCTTGTAAATATGATGAACTCTATATAAAGTGTTGCATTAGACCATGCCGGATCCAGGGGGACAAGAGCCCGGGTAACCGAGGGAATGGCTCGTACTTGTCCACCTAGTGATAGGGTGGCATCATCACTAACTGATATGGGGGCTTATATTCATCAACTGATATGGGTGTTCGTACTAATTCACCTAGGTGATGGGGCAGCATTATCACCAACCAAGATGAGGGTTTGTACTCATCCACCTAATGATGGTGCAGTATCATTACTAACCCCAATGGGTTTATACCTTAGAAATCTAGCTTGGTCTTTTCTATATATATGATGTTCTATATGAGCATGAATTACTTAAGCATGTTTTACTTATGCATTGATCATGCATGTCATATTGCTATATTATGCCTATTGTCTATCGTTATGCATTTTGGATTATGATGCTTATCTCTTGTTGCTATGCATCCCACATACTTAGTACATTCAAACGTACTAACGCATACTCTTGCCTACATGGTATCACCATGTACGGACCAGAGCTCCTATTGATTCTTCTTGAGGCTAAATTGATTGTTCAAGTAAGCCTTTGGTGAGCCCTCCATTTTGGGGGCAAGGACTATTCTCTCACATTATGTATTAAGATTTTCTTTACCTTATCGTATTCTTATGACTATGAGGGTGATCCTAGTTGTATGTCTTTTCCCCCACTATTATCTATGTAGTAGAGGTGTTGTTGGACAAAGCTATGTCTTTATGCTATGAGTTGATTCTATTGTCTCTTGACTTTATATTATGACAAGTTCTCCCTTAGTCGGTTAAACCCTTAATTCTATTCTTCAAATATCATTTAATTATTTCCGCGACCAAGGATGTCTAATTATATGCTATGAGGCTTGTTTGGGGTTTCTTCAGGTTCCCCATTCGTCGGTCACGTCTACGCCCTAGGATTGGGTCGTGACATTCACTCTAATCCAGGTATCTAACTATCATTTTCAAAACCAGATTGTAAAGCTACTAAGCACAACCAAAAACATGATGATGAATCTTGCAACTCAACTATGATAAGCTAAGGAGCATCAACCATCCACAATCACTGGTATAGCCATATGCTAATCAAGTAGTGCAAATGCCCTCACAGAAAAGAAGTCCCTCTTACTCACTCAAAGAGCATTTAGAATTCAGGGAATGAGGAAGCATTTTAGTTGTCACAAATGAAATTCATGCAAAATGACTAACACCATAGACTTTCCTCTATACTCATCTTCAGGCTTCGTGACAAAGTGCATTTGGATCATTTTAGGACTTAAGGTCTTGTAACATAGGTTCAGGGGACTTTGGATGGCATTTTAGGCAAGTAGTGACTAAAAGCTTTCCTTTAACAATGTTTACCAACACTTTTGTTTTCTTCATAATCAATCCATTTTTACTAAATCCACTTTTATTATCCTATTTCAAGCTTTTCCCGAGTGCTTTCTTTCTCTTTTCAGCTGTGCCTTATTTCTGAACTCATTTTTGATCTTTTCTCAATTCAAGGCACTTTTATTATCTTTATCCTCCCTAGGCTCATGATTTTTCATTTCTTTCTTTGTTTTCCAACTAACCGCCTCACTATTATTACTTTACCACAATAAGGGGCACCCTCAACTTAGGTTTTTAGCCTGAGATGAAGTACATAATATCTATTCCCCAAACCAGGGCCAATTTGTAGCCACCTTCAACTTAGTATTTTAGGCTCAATTAAGGTTCACATGTTCAAAGATAGACCAGGGCCAATATCAAGGTATTTCATCAAACAAGGTTAAACAGGTAAGGTGTCAAGAAAGAATGAGTACATGAGAAGCTCAAAAATTTGGAACAAGGGATTCACTTACTCATTTGGTAGGTCATTTAGGCTAAAAGTTGGTTCACTCAAAGAACAAAGGCCTAAGATCCTTTCCAAATCAACCACATCACCAAACTAATTTTAAAGTGGCAAGGCAAGTTTTGAGTCCATACATGATGCATGAATGCATCAAAATAAATTCACAACATACATAGTATTACACCTATAATCAAGTATAGACTTACAGGTCATGCTGAAAGCCTCAACTGATCTCCCCATTATCAGAACAAACATTTTCAGATACTCAACATGCATGAATGCATCAACAACTACAATCTATAATTTTGAGGGTACCTAATTTTTCATCATAATTTTAAAAACATTTAAAGACTGTGTATATGTCAACAGATAATATTACTATGTATTTTCAAAATATATACACTCCTAGAACATGTCGATTCAACAGAAAATTAAATATCCACAAGGAAAAAGAAACACGACAAGAAAACCTTGGGATCAAAAATAGGGGACATGGTGGGCTTGAGGCTACTCAGACTTCACCTTAATCTATAACTTCCCGCATCCCACCAAAATAAAATACTTTGTCCTCAAAGTAAAGATGAGAATGAAAAACCAAACACGATAA